>VRLP01003416.1:0-64665 GCA_009660295.1 Lophius piscatorius
GGGTGGGGCGGGGGGGGGGGGGGGGGGGGGGGGGGGGGGAGGCGTTCAGCGGAGATAAATCATTAGAGAGCAGGTTATTGAAAAAGCAGGGAGATAAAAGAGTGAAGAAGCCAGTAATTGCCTTAAAGATCAGACTACAAAGCATTACTTTGGTTTTTACAAGGCTAGCCAGCAACAAAAGAGCAGTAATTTATGAGCTCGGCGTAAAAGAATAGCATAATTACATTAAAAATTAATGCTAATGAGGGCTAAAATGGGTAAGGTGGTTATTATGAAAGTTTGTATTCATCTTCCCCGGGTTGAATGATGGCTAGTGGCTTGATTAATGGCTTAATTTCTATCAATTAGCAGGCAAAAAAATCTCCACCGAGACGAATTACACATCTTTAGAGAGAGAGAGAGGGGAGGGGGGGGCGGCACACATTATTGAAACCTGGGAAAGCTGGAGATGCTGCTGAGTGTGTGCGTGTGCGTGAAAAGTGGAAAGCCGGGCATAGGTTACAGAAGTGATGCAAAAGATAAATGTTTACCCTCATGTTTTTTTAAGAACTCTTGAGTTTGTAGAAGTTTGGTGCTTAAGGAAAATAGGACAGGGAGGAATGTTGAAAGAATATATAAGATTAAAACAAACCGTTGAGAATTCTCAGCTCTTGAAAATTATATATATATATATATATATATATATATTCTTTCATTTTACTGGCCAAATTACATTTTTTCTGATCACTCCCCAATATATTTCTTGAGCGCTCCACCATAAATCCAGCAGCACAGTCTTTTTCTTTAATGCATTCATTAAATGCCTTTAAGCTCTCTGTTTGCAGTATAATTCCAAAACTCCATCACCGATTTTTTTCTGTGAGACGTCAATAAAAGAAGTAGTTATTTTTTTCCTCACAACAACAACAACAACAAGAGCTGCAGTAATTTAGCTGGCATGCCAGTGCACTCAATTACTGGAATTAATCGACAGCAGTGATATATTCCGCTCGCCTCGTCTTGATTGACAAACTGCAGACCAAAGTCAAGTTAAGGAAGAAGGTGCTGCCATCGGCCTCTGCTCGCCCTCAGACATGTGTTGTGGAACAGCGCCCTCTTGTGGCGACAAAACGCAGCTGCTGCATCTCTCTCGCTCTCTCTTTCTCTCTCTTTCTCTTTCTCTCTCTCTCTCTCTCTCTCTCTCTCTGTCGCTCTCTCTCTCTCTCTCTCTCCCCTCAAGGCTGCAGGAGACTAGCAGAGATCCGTTTCCATTGGCTGGTTTGATTTCCTCTCCAGTCTTCTGATCTTAATCAATGAAGTGGACAAACAGCTATTTAGGGAGAACAATAACCGATTGATCGTGAGCCGCTCTTCAGCACCGCCGCCCGACCAACTCATTTCAGTAATGAGGCTGTTTTGACGCACACACACACACACACACACACAGGTGTGATGGACACAGGTGCTCATTAACATACATCGCTCGCTGCTAATCTGCAGAGTTTTTCGATGCACCATTTCCTGTTTCACCTTAACGTTTTCTTGATGGAATTCAGAATCCAGCCACAGATGTCACAAGTTTATTTAAAGGCGCATGTGGTGCATTTACTCAGCCATCTTACTCTCTGTCTCTCACCAGCCTCCCCTTTTCCCTCTCCTGCTCCTCGCTGACAGGGAAGCGTTCCTAAGGCCGTGACAACCGACTCGACCTGCTAAATTAATTTGCCCGATAATGTGTCAATATTAAATATCAACTTTGACCTCAGCGAGCCGCTGAGTGCGCTCACCCAGCTCGCGTATTGATTTTTGTGTCTGGCTCTGTGCTCACCAGGCTGCACTCAAAGTCCATTACTTTTGATTTTCACCATGAAATGCGTATCTTTTTCCAGCTGACATCTGACAAACAGCATATGGAAGTCATTTTATCTACTAATAATGTGTTCGTCCAAAAAAAGTCCGAGGCCTTAATGGAATCCTGCGGCCCAGCGGCAGACGGGCCTGCCAAAAGGAGATGCATAAAGATAAAGTGTTCGGTGTGGAAACATGTCACTGTGGCCGTTCTTAAACGCTCACAGCACTGGAGAGGAAGAGGTCATTGAAAAAGTGAGTTATTTGTGCTAAATTGATTTTGCGCCCCGTCACAGGTGTTGGTTTTCATTTGAACACATGCTTGCTCATGAGCAGTGAGGGTTCGGTGATGGCGGTGTGAAGGACAGGCCTCAGTGTGGAGGAGGATATTGGGCCGCTGCTCAGACTTCGTCTCGCAGCCCAGTCAGGGTAATGACTATTTTTGGAGCCGTTTAGCATCGTGTGTCCGCTCACATCTCCCCCGCCGCGGCTGGCACGCCGTTCTTCTGTCACATATGAAGCCTTAATTCCACTTGTCACTCAGTTGTCCAACTCTTCAGTGCATTCAAATCAAAATCGAGTTTGTTTGAGTGCTATTATGAACTATAATAGGGTGTGGGCGAGATGGCGTGTGAGGCTTTGCCACGAAAGCTGGAACAAATATTCATTTATTCATTAAACACCAGGGCCACGGAGATCTGTTGTGACACCCTTTTCTGTAGCTGCTAATGGATTGAATTAATTTCTGCTATTAGCTCCTGTTTATGTGTGTGTGTGTGTTTGTGTGTTTTCTCTCACATTAATGCATGTCATGAATGTTAGTGTAAAGTATGTAAGTTTGCAAACACATGTGCACATGTGGGAGTACTGATGTGTGTGTGTGTGTGTGTGTGAGTGCGCACGTCCATTTGTGTACTCATTTTTGCCTACATGAATGGAGCAGGGAAACAGACGTGTGCTGGATTGACGGATAGAGTGATGGAAGAGTGCAGGAGAGGACGGATGGATGGGGGATAGAGGGATGATTATCGACTGATCAGTGGAAAGATTGACAGCCAGAGAATAATGGGAGCATTCAGACTCTTTTTCTTGTTCTTTTTTTTTCTCCGTCGCTAACTTTCCCGGAACACCTATTTTTGCCCTCCTACGCTACGACGGCTCCTCCTGAATTCCTGAAATGATTTATTATCCGATATGCAGAATCTTGATGTGTTTATATCCAGGAGTAATTTACTGGAAACCCTTTTCCATCTTTTTGTTAGATTGTAGGAGCCGGAGCGAAATGCTTTCTGATACATGAAAACTATATGAAACCTAATCATATTTAGTCTCCATAATGAAATTCCATTGCAGTGAGTTTGTGTTCATATTTTTGATTATTTTAGAATGCATTATCCGAGTGTAATTCTCTGTCTGGCTATTATCTTGTTAGTCCAATTTTTTCTTTTTTTTTTCCCTCTTGCCTTTTGTAGTGACTTTATGCCCTTGGCTAAACACGAGTCCTCTCTCGCAGAGGCCGAGATTAAAATAGGGTAATAGCAAAGAATTTCATATTGTATGTGTCAAAGAGTATTATTCAGAGAGATAAAATAAAATCGGCTATACCCAGGCCAAATGAAATCTGGTGCCTTTCAGTGGATGACAAGCGATGGCTGACCCTGTGTGTGTGTGTGTGTGTGTGTGTGTGTGTGTGTGTGTGTGTGTGGGGGGGGGTTCCTGCACATGTGTGCTCTTATTTCATACTTTTCATAGCCTTCCTTCTGTGTGACATGTGTTTCAGAGGGACCTTCTCTGGAGGAGCAAGTGCGAAGGATAAAGGACATTGAGGCCATTGAGAGTGATTCCTTTGTTCCTCAGGCTTTCAAATCATCCAGGGATGATATAAAGGTGCGTTCTGTCTCCCTTTCCCTCCCTACCTCTCACTCTCTCTGTCTTTTCACTCTGCCTCTTATTGGATTTAGCTCTCTGCAGTGGTATGCCGTCTGTCCAGAGGCAGCCCAGACCAAATCAAACATTCATTCAGGGCCGTTTGTTCCCACCCGAGACGGTTTCATCAGATGCTCCGCTCCTCAGCCCCCTTCAAAGCCAGCAGCACCTACACAAAAGCTGCAACGGGCCACTGTCTTCCCCCTCTCTGTCTCCTTCTCCCCCCACTGGCGGTGCAGATGCAGACAAAACACAGAAGTCATTATTGAAATGTCTCTGAAGGAGCAGGAATTAGATTTGTTGGGGCTCATGGCTGTTTTGGAAAGAAAGGCGACAACATGTGACAGCAGACCTGCACCGGCGCATCCTTGTGAGCCTGACAAAGGCCGTGACCCCTGTGGCTGCAGCTTCGCCTGGAGGAAGCCAGTCCCTCGGCAGACGACGCAGCTGGCACGTGACCAGAATGTTCTGCCCTCCAGTGTCATGTTGGGCCTCAAACTTAACCGGATCCAACCTCCCACCTGTGCAGCCGCTTCACGTCAAGTTGACCTTCAAGAAAAATCACATGTCAGGCTTATACTGTGTGTGCATTTATATTGAGCGAGGTTCATACTGTTGAATCTCCTCACAAAAACAATATAGAAAATCCCTCAGAGGGCGCAGACCTCCACCTAGGCACAGCAGACGCCACGGTAGATATTATAGCGATCAAAAAAAACTCCAACGGCGACTTATCTCGCCCTGGTTAAGAAAACGTTATCAGGACGAGACGTCGACAAAATGTAGTCATCCAAAACCCAACTCTCACGTCACTCTGTCAGGCAGTTTTTACGTAATTTTACCGACAAACAGACGAACCAGGGTGAAAACGTTTGTAATCAGCTCCTTGACGGAGGAGATTAGAACGGGGCTTTGGTTCTGATATATTTTAATCTGCACCTTTTTGACAACAGCAGCACCAAACTCTTCACTCTTGGCCCCATCAGACCAGAGATTCTTGTTTCTCACAGTCTGGGAGTCCTTTAGGTCCTTTCCTCCAGACCTTCTGCCAGTTTCTCCATACAGGATCTCTGGATCTCAGCCAGAGTCACCAGCAGGTTCCTGGTCACCTCTTTTACCGAGGCCCTGCTCAGTTTGACTGTGCGGCCAGCTCCAGGGAAGAGTCCTGGTTGTTCCAAACTTCCTCCATTTAAGAATCATGGAGGCCACTGAGCTCTCCAGAATCTCTGCAGCAGTTTTTTTTGTGGAGGTTCTCAGATCTGTGCCTCGTCACAATCCAGTCTCTAAGTCTGACAGGCAGCTCCTTTGACCTCATGGCTTGGTTCTTGCCCTAATATGCCTTGTGTGACCTCAAATAGACAAGTCGGTGACACCAAATCATGTCCAAACAGGTGAATTCATCATTTATCAACACTCCAATGAAGGTGTAGAAACATCTCAAAGGTGATCCAGAGAAATGGGAGGAGCCTGAACTAAATTTCAAATAAAATTAGCAAAGGATCCGAATACTTTTGTCAATAGGAAATTTCAGTTTTCTCCTTTTTAATAGATTTGATTCATTTCTGAAATTCTGTTTTCGCCTTATTATTATGGGATATGGCGTGTAGATCGATGAGGTAAAAAAAATAAACATTTTTAGCATGAGGCTGCTATATAACAAAATGTGGAAAAGCGTGGAGGGGTCAGGACGCACTTTATGGATGCGTTTACGTCGAGTGAGGCTCATTCTGTAAAATAAGTTAGTTAAAAAAAAGGGACGCAGCTCTGCGACATTTAAATCTGCACCCAACTCAAATATCCGATCCCCTTTTTTACTCAAGTTTTTCGTAGTGTTTTGGTACTTATCTCTGAGGTATCATCCTCATCATATTTCACCAAATACTACTTAACATTTCCTCATTTCATCATCGCTTTTAGGGAAGATATCGTATTCTTCTTACTATCACATCTTTAGAAAGGATGAACAATAGATTCAGGCATTGGTTTACTCCAAAAAGGAGAGCAAATCTCCTTTTCCTGTTGTTTTGACACTGATAGTTATTGAACAATATTTTTACTAAATAGTGGACAAGATATCTGAGATTTAAAACCAGCCTCTTTCATCACAAGTCTTCATTTATCAGAATTGTAATGACTTATTAGCAGGAAGGTTTTTATTTCCCACTCATTTCTTATTTATTTTGGTTCCTGCCAAATGAATTTTAAACAGATCCTACCATCATGGGTAAACATTTGCTCAGGGGCTTCTTTTTAAGCGGTGTTTGAAACATGAGTAGACTTGGCAAATTATTAATTTGATATCTCTTCTTTTACAAGTGCATCAAGGATCACCATCCTTCCAAGTATGAGGCGTTTTAGAGTTTAAAGTAAAACATCCAGAGATGGAGAAAGAACAAATTCTAAACAACCATTATGTGTTTTCATCTATCAGCTTGGACTGACAGGCATAGAGAGCTTTTTTTTTTCTTCTTGTCCCCTTCAGTGGTCTTCAGTTAATAAAGAGGGGGATACATTTTCTCCTAGTTTCAACTTTAAAAAAAAGTCTCCAAACTAAGATGACATAAAGGTGAATATTTACATGCGGCCACTCATGACAGGTCAGGCACACCTGAGGGGAACACGCTCACAGATAGATGAAGCATGAAGAACAGATCCAGGACCGGAGCTGATCACCATCACCACACTGCCCTCTTGAGCTCAGAGCAGGCCCTCAGTGCCATCTGCTGGACACACCTGGAATCGCATCTCCCTCATCTTTGTCTCCCACTTCAGTGTGATAATCTAATATCATCCATGATCTTTTTATTAATAATATATTTGGCCCCCTTTCTGTCTTTGAAACAACTCTGTGATCCACTGTGTGTTCTGAACCCTTTCCTGCAGAACCTGCAATAAGTTTGTCAGCAATTTGTGCTATGGCAACTCTCTTGTGCGATTGGACAACACAGACCTCAGCCTGAGCCTTGATCCTGAATGACCTTGTTGCCGGTTTAGCATTGGGGCTACCTTTGATCAAATGAATAAGCAGTGCAATAATGAAGTATTTGTACTTTGTTACATCCCGCTGCTGCCTGTAAGTGGTTATAATGTTGTGGATTATCAGTGTATTTATTTGGGAAATCTTTTGTGACCTTTATTAGCTAAAAAAAAAAAGTTATCCTGTTTTTTTCATCAGCACCATTTCAATCTGTAAAAAGTTATATATCTTTTTTCTTAATTTATTCGTTGCATCTAACTTTCATCAGCTTGTATTTTCACTCATGATGTTTCCATATCAGCTCTCCTTTCGGTTCGCCGTGGAATGTGCTGACTTCGTTCCGAGTCTGACACATCGCTGCGTGTTCTGTGTTTTTCTGAGAGCAGACTGAGCCGACGGAGCTGAAGCAGGAGTCGGAGGAGGCGGATTCTCAGGACATCACTTTTCCCGTCTCCATCGTCTACAACGACACCGACACCCTCGCTCATCCCAGCGTAAGTTCACGCACGAGGCGTACGGTTTGGATTGTTGTGTTCTCTATAACATCACGCCCAGCTGTCATGCAGTTTGAAACTTCTTGAAGTATCTTCCAAGCTCATCTCACTTCCTTTCATTTTATCTTTTGGCAGCGTTTTGTTTTTAGGAGTGTGATGCTTCTTTTTTTTCATTTTTGGATAAACTTTTCTTTTCAATAACAAAACTGCACCAGAACATAGATTAAGGTGAAGAAGCAAGTGCAGGCAGGGTAGAGTGGGTGGAGAAGAGTGTCAGGAGTTATCTGTGACAGAAGAGCAGCAACAGGCGTGAAGGGAAAGGTTTCCAAGATGGCGGTGAGAGAAGCTCTGCTGGATGGTTCAGAGACGGTGGTTCTGACAAGAAGACAGGAGACAGAGCTGAAGATGTTCAGATGTTCTGTGGGAGTGAGGAGGATGGACAGGATTATAAAGGAGACATCAGAGAGACAGTCCAGGTTAGACGTATTGGAGACAAAGTCAGGGAGGCCAGATTGAGTTGGTTTGGACGTGTGAAGTGGGGGGATAGTGGGTCTACTGGTAGAAGGATCCTGGAGATGAAGCTGCCAGGCAGGAGAAAAAAGGGAGGACCAAAAAGGAGGTTTCTGGATGTGGTGGGGAGACGACATGCAGTTGGTTGATGACAGGGGAAGATGAAGAGGACAGGTTTAGATGGAAACATGATCCGCTGTGGCGACCCCTAAAGGGCGCAGCCCGAAGAGAAGAAGAAGAAGACTTACCCACACACCGATGATGAAAAACGAGAAGGAAACTTTAAACTCCAATAACGCTCCCCGGGGCTTCCCAGTCATCTATCTCCGCGGGGGGAAACAAAGTTATGCCCTGATGTATGCAGATAACCCCCTCACATACACACCAGCTCACATGCACACGCACACACCCTCCGTCAGACAGGCTGATGTATGGGAGCAATATGCCCCAGGCGGGCCCCGGCCTCCGCTCCAGCTCCAGCTCCAGCTCCACTTCCAATTAGAACAGATGAGTCCCATTAGCCCGGCCCAGATACTGTCACCCAACACATGCAGCCTCATTAGCACCGTGACACCAGCGCCGGGCCGACAGACAAGAAGCCTCTGTTGAATCTAACACACAGATAACATGCGGTGCAGCTGTAAGCAGCGACGCCTTAGGAAGAGGGGATTGATGTGGCCCCACAGTCTGCATAATATTAGACAGATTTCATCTCCTGGATGTTTCAGTAAACACACACGAGCAGCTCAGAGTCCAGAACACACCCATGTAGGAACCAGCCTGTGCCTGGGTTATTATGGTCCGGCCGAATAAACGGACGCCTTCATTCACCAGACATTAGCTGGAGCCGATTTACGGGAGTAAAATAGTTTGATATGACTTTATGTAGTTTTTTACACCGATACAAACCGGTGCACCTACTTTCTGATTATAAGTAAATTAATGAGAAAGTTAAGTCATTAATCTTCTTCTAATTGCTGTGTGACTGGAGAGTCCGAAGTATCGGTACCGGTCATGTAATCTGTGAACTAAGGTTGGATTCATTGAGAAAATTACGAGTTTGATAAACAGAGAAAATGTCTTAGGGGACAAATTTTTAATTTGCGTTACTCATTCCCTTTTCAGTCATTGACTTTCTTAGGCTTATTCCACGGGTTGTGAGTCATTACCAGCAGGATAAGAAGGGCATGTCCCTCTCCCCAGCAACACCCTCCAGCTCATCCTGGGCATTCCTGAGGCTTTTCAAGGCCAGATGAGAGATATAGTCCTTCCAGTGAGTTCTGGTGTCCCCCCAGGTTGACGTGCCTGTAGAACCTCCAAAGGGAGCCTATCTATCAGACGCCAGAACCACCTCAACAGGTTCCTTTTGACGTGGAAGAGCAGCCACTCCTCTCTGACCTCCCTCCAGATGTCTGAGCTCCTCATCTTAATTCTAATTCTAATTCATCTTAATTGAAGATACTCAAACTCCGTCACCTGACCCAGACGGGACAGTCCACCGAGTGGAGGTTCTGACTCTCATATCAGCCGCTTCACACTCAGCTGCAAATAGCTCCAGTGCTGCTGCAGATTACGGACTGATGGATCCAACAGAACAACATCATCTGCAAAGAGCAGAGATGGATTTCTAAGCTCTCCTGCACAACAAATGATTTCTTTGAACATTCAGGTTAACAATGTTCTGAAAAAATGAGATAAACAAATTCTTCACTTTAGAAACTAAACACTTTGGTATCAGTTGCTTTCTCATGGATGGATGGACGGGTCGCTGGTTCTGTTGAGCCACTCCTCATGAGCTGTATGCTTTAAGTTTAGCTGTTCATATCCTGTTCTTGTTGTGACGGGATCGACGGGGGGAGACTATTATAAGACATGTCAGATACCACAGCCTTCTCTCCAGGTTTAGAGCATCACCAGCGACTCCTCACACTGTGAGTCCACTCTGACTCATGGGTGTGAATGGGCAGAACCGACAACTCCGTGCCTGGCTCAAAAACCTTCTATGAGGCGTCGCCCATTAATCTCTGTCAGATTCTTCGTGCTAGAGGTTCTGTGAGGTCGGACCGAGGAGCCTGGAAGACAGTCGAAGTTAGAGTAAAAAATGCATGCAGAATCCTCCATTAATGTCTGCGTTATCGTCCGTCTGCCTCCACTTCAGTGTCTCTGTTCAGCACACTGATCCCCCAGCTCCACCCCCTTAACCACCCCTTTTTCCGTTTCTTCATCTGCTGCAAAATAACAAAGATATATATAATTATCCTAGCTGTCATTGGTGCAAAGGTGATGCTCAGATAAACTTTAAAAATTCCTTGTTAGTCTGACTTACTTGGCAATAAAGTTCTGAAAGTTTCATGCAACTTTAAAGTCCATTGTCTTTTCGTGTACTTGCTAATAGACAAACAAGAAAGGAAACACAAAGAGGTTTTATTTTGGGGTTTTTAAGTGTACCTAAAGGTTTTTTTTCACCAGTTCATGCACTATCATACTGAATTTACATTCTTATTGTATTGAGTTTTTTTTTCTTGTGTTTATTTGTCTCAGTGTCTCACTTTAAACAACTGATTCTCTGATGGTTTTTGCTCTGTGGTTCCTCGCGGTCCAGAGGTTCTGGTCCGTATCTCCTGCTGGTCTGCTCACTAACGTCTTCCTCTATGCTCCTTCTGACAGCTGTTCATGGACAAGGAGAAGGCCGAGGAGCTGTGGCTCAACAGACTCATCTCGCTACGGCAGGAGAGGCTCATGGGAAGTCCTGTGGCTTAAAGGACGCCACAAACCCGCAACATTCTTCCTGTTCCCGCCGCGGCCATATTGTTACAGAACGTGACAACGTTTCCCCCTTTACCTGTTCTTCTTTTACCTTTTGTAAGAATGTGTGGTCGATTTTGCCGTGTTTATTAATTTCTTCATTAACGTAATTCAATGAAACAATCTGTTGTCCATCATTTGGTTCCTTCTGAGGACCTTAGAGTTCTTTTAAGGTGATCTGTTTGACTGCAGAGATGAAGTTCTCCGTAGATGATTTTGACTTTTGCTGAATAAAAGTACCTGTGATCGAGCGAGAACCGTCTCCTGCTCTTTGTGGATGAACGCCGGAGATAAACCCTGTAAGTAGGATTGATTTAATGCAAACATCGTATCCCTCCTCTCCAGAAAGCTGTGGAACATCAGAGTCTTTAGATAGAGCCACAGAAATGAGTCACCCGTCATAAGGTCACCCACTAAAAGCAGCATGACTCACCCTGAGGTGACCTTCACTCCGGATGTGCAGAAAGGTTTGAATTTAAAGTGAAAAATACACCTTTACTCCTCCCGGCTTAACTTAACTCTCCTCTAAAGTCTAAGAACTCTTCAGTGATTTATGTTTATTGACTGTGTTGCTGTCTGAGCGGCGGAGGAAGGCAGCGTCCAGGCGCTCACACTCAGGCCTATTTGTGGAAAAGCCAGATGGTAAATCTATACTGCGTCTGGGACACTCTGTTACTCCAGCACCCTCCAAATAGTCACTTGTGTAACGAAATAAAAAATGCAAACGGTAGATGTACTTATTTATGGCCGTTTTCTCCTAATAGCTTGTTAATTATCTCGTTATTACAAGAGAGCGATTATATTTTTGTTAAGTGTTCATGAGAGATCGGGAGTCTCGTCGCTGTAGCAACTGATTCAAGGCGAAAAAAGGCAAATTGAGGAGTTTTAATTATTGATAAACGCATCAGATTCTACTTCAATCAAAAGTTTTAACACAGGCAGAAACTGCTTTTGTAGCTGATGCTCTTATGACCAGTGTGTACATGTTGCCATGGCGACAACAGAAGTCCATATGCACAATTTTCTAGAGGTGGATAAGAGTTTTCTCAAGCAAGTTTAACACGTAATGTTATTATTGCTTTCACTAAACTTCTAGATCATGTGACTTAGAATAAAACCTTAATCAAGAAGATAATCGATCTTGATAATTATCTTATCTTACAAATAAATAAAAGAAATAGAAATAAGTTAAACGAGTATCACTCACGGTAAAACTGAATAAGTGACGAACTCAAATGATCTAAGGTAGTCTCTAATCAGTTCTGTTTTAATGAGCTTATAAACTTATAGGTCATATAGAATATCAGAGCGTAAAGATTAAAGAGTTACTGGTTAGTGTACTCAAAGTCTTTCAGTTACTGGGTCATCTTATGTTTGGAGAGAGTTTTAATACCAGTTACATATTCTGTCATCAGAGTTTAAAGTAGTTGAAAATCATGAGTTTGATGAACACAAAACAAAATCAAATGTTAATATTGCGCTTAACATTTTTAAGTTCCTAGAAATTCTAAACAACTTTTAAGTTTGCACTTCTCATACCCATTACTTAATTTCAGCGTTTGGGTTTTAAAAATTGCTCACTTTAGAAAATGAACAGTTTGATAATTTAAACAGTTGCCTCATGATTTCTCATGTATTTATGGATGGTCTGTTGGGTCACTCTGTGTCCGTCAACACTTCCTCTAGAGGAGAAAGTTCAGTTCCACAAAAGCAACTGTAGGAAAATCTCAAATATGCAAAACACTTGGTTAGTAAATGATACCAGACATACTCAAAAAAGAGGGATTGTAAACAGATATATATACATATAAATGCATTATATCTTATATACTCATTATTAACTCAGGTAAGCATGTACATAGTTTTTTTACAAACCAAAATTATGATAATTTCACCAGTTTCTTTATGATTTCTCGTGAATGAATAGTTATGAAGTTTGTCTGTCTGAGTATCAAGCAGAGAGGAAATGTCAAAGCAACAGCAGCAAAATAGTAAACATATACATATTTTGCTCAACATTTATATATATGTTTACATAAATATGTACATATAGTTATAACTTATACAAGTATATAATTAATCTTGTGGTGGACAACATAAAAAACGTTATAAAACTCGAGTTTAAAACATATATGGAGGGCGGTTACCATGGCAGCGACCCACAACATAGAGCTCGCGGACATTAAGGCTCGAAATAACCAGCCAATCACAGCAGCGGGTTTGACGTCACGTGACTGGTGTCACCATAAATTTGGTTATGAGTGCAATTGGGTGCCCGCCTCCTCCGTAGTAACATTACCAAGGCCGAGCGGAGGGAGTGGGACACCTGCGCCTCATTTTCTGGACAGGAGATAAGTTTTTATTTACTTTCAAGGTCATAAGCCGTGGAAATGTTCAACAACAATCTTCTCAGGGAGTTTGATGAGGATCCCTTCTGGTCGTGAGTAGATTTCTTGTCTTATTCGATAATATAAGAGCGATTTATCAAAGTAATACTGCGCCTTCCAGGTTCTACATCCCAGTCAAGTTTTTAATATAATTATCATAATAATAATAATAATAAATTGGACTTTTACACAGAAAAGGTCAAATAAATACATTAATATTAAAGCTATCATTATTAAACGGGGGAAACGAGTGTTAATGTTATTTTTAGCTACTTCAGGTCAACTTAAAACTTAAGAACTCAAATTAATTTCAAAATGTTTGGCTTTAGTTACGTTAAAACTAAATTTTTCACAATTTCACGTTAGATTTAATCTTAATTCAATTAAAAAAGTAACCGACCACCAGTTAATCAAACTTTATCTATAGGCCTATTATACATTTCCAAACAGCCTTCAAGGGGTTCTACAAAAGATTCATAATGAATGAAAGAAAGGAAGTTAAACCTCGTGTGTCACTAGATGGACGTTTTTGTCTCTTCAGTTTGCTGTGATTAAGTTAATCTCTTTATATTGACAGACTCATAAAATTTGATCTAAATGATAATTCTGAAACCCAATAAAAGGGACATTTTTGATCGCCACTATATCATCAGTGAAAGAAATAATGCATTCCATGTTATCACACTTCCATTCTGGCATTTAAACCTCAACTTTATTGTTTTTTTTACATCATGCTGCTATTTTCCATGTTTGTTGTGCTCTTTTCCTTATTTCCCTGTTTTCAGCTTTATTGTCTGTAGTAGAACCGACAAAGACAATGTCTGTAACTGGAATAATGTGTGTATTCAGATGGATGTCAGAGAGTGCTATGTGCCAAAAGGTGTGCGTGTGCATATTCATGTGTGTTTATGTCCATCCATCAGAGAATCCAGATGTGAATTCTGCTGTGCAGCAGTTATGATTCCTCCCTCTGAGTGACTTTCTCACACGTGGACACACCATAACCGGACTTTAAAGGGTCAAAAATCATGAAAATGAATTAATATTTGATAGTTATGATCAAGACTGATGTTAAGTAAAAAGTGTAAAATAATATAATATTTCATGGCAGTTTCAGAAAAGAGGTATTTGATGTCATCAAAGGTGTTGAAATGTGTTTTTTGTTCAAATTAGATAGTGAACAAAATGTAACAATGTATCAAAATCAATGTCAGTTCTAATAATTGATAATCCCATAATGAGTTATTTAACCAAAAAGATAATCCACAGAGAAAATATGAAAAATAACTACATTCTTTAAACGACTTTTGTTATTTAAGAAAACAGGGGCGTCCTGCAAATGTTTGTGGCCAACAAAAATCTCAGGCCCCCTTGGTGACGATTCACTCTCTCTTCTCTTCCTCTTCCTCTTCCTCTGCCACAGGGATCCATTCCGGGCTCACAGGGACCACATGCGTCACATGATGCGTAGCTTCTCGGAACCCTTCGGTGGCTCCTTAATGCCCAGCATAATGGACGGGAGAAGCCGGGGCCACGACCTGGCGGAACACCCGAGGTCGACCCGGGAGCTGAGGGACAACCACCGGGTGAGAACCCCTCTAGAAGAACCCACTTTTGTCTGTATGATTGTCATTAAACAGCAGTGAAGTGTGTTCAAACATGCGTGAGCTCTCAGGAGCCTCTCTGCTCAT
The DNA here is from genome assembly GCA_009660295.1 of Lophius piscatorius. Classification (NCBI taxonomy): domain Eukaryota; kingdom Metazoa; phylum Chordata; class Actinopteri; order Lophiiformes; family Lophiidae; genus Lophius; species Lophius piscatorius. Next base: position 14,618 of record VRLP01003416.1, read on the forward strand.
GAACATAGAGGATCAGTGATGGGAGGAAGTGCTAAGTTTACTCAGGTTTTAATGGAAGCCGGCCACTGGCAGCGTAACTGGAGCAGCACTCACTGAGGTATGGGGGCCATGTGAGTGTCTGGTTTAGTGGAAGGGCAACCCCCTTGGCCTCTCTGGACGGTTATATCCAACCCTCAGGAGGTTTATTTATAGAGCATTGTTCCAGTGACACACCGCTTTCTTACGAATCCGCGCTCCGGCTTCTTCAACATCTCAGCGTTGCTCTCCTGAGGTGACCAGAACACATCATGCTGGTGTCGTGACAGTCGGGCCTGCTTCGTTTAAAAATGACTTTATTTCACTTCACGGAAAGTTAAGTCGATTTGTGGAGTTCTTCTGCAGCAGTTGTTTGCTCTGGAACTTTTTCATACTGTGTGTGCAGCTTTGTAGTGAACAGGCCGGCGGCGGCGGCGGCGGCGGGAGGGGGCGGGGCCGTTTTGGCCTGTAGTGTTCTGCACCCGTTAACCTTTCCCAAATCAAATCAGCCCCTCCGCTGCGTATACATCCCCGCTAAGTCAAATTTAGTCCCTGTCACCTGCTACCGCATGGGAGCCTGTATATTTATCCTTGATAATGACTTTCATCAGTGGGCTGGAACCCACAGCCAGCAATCTGCTCTTTCTGAGGAGCATCGTGTCACTGACGAGTTAATGCCAGCTGAGGGGGTGGGGGGCGCGGAGCTCTGGGCCGGTGACCTCAGTGACAGTGGCTCAAATGGAGCTACAATGTAAAATGTCCATCAAACTGACAATTTCATCTAATATTAGCCGTGTGGAGCCCGAACCGTCAGATAATTTGTAACCGGAGTCTTTATTTGAGAAATTCAAATACCACTTTGCATTTATGAGGGGGGTTTTTTTTTGGATCTTATTTCATACATCAAGGTTTGTTTTTTTATAACATCGCCTGCACTATGTTTTTTTTTAAACAATCAGAACACTACATTAAAATCTAAACCCTTTGAATTTATTCTATTTTTATTGATAATGGACTTGGAAAAGAAGATTTTTGCATTAATATTCATTTTGGTTTATTGCTTCGCTTCACTTTTTTTGTCATCTAAAAACAAATTATTGTGTATTTCTTATCTAAAAAGGTTATTTTTAGTGAAAGTCAGATTAAAAAAAGACAATTATTAGCAGGTAAAACCCTGGAAACCTTCAAATACTCACTGATCATCATAAGAAACAGAATATAAACTACAAAAATCTGAACATCTACTCATCTTTGTGATATTCAAACATATAGTTGATTCATTTAGACATTAAATAGTGCATTTTTCTTCAGTGGATCGCATACTGCATAAAATGTTATAAAAACTAGAATTGATGGATTAACAGTTAAATATGCATAAATACCTGCTGCATCAAATTTCATACCCTAACAGTTAACAGTTTTACTGTATCATAAGTTCCCTCATGTTTATTGACTATACATTATCATGATGAAGTATCAGTAATAATTCTGGACATAAACGTTTATAGCGATGGTTTAAAAACAGCTGGTGCGTTGGCAAAGTCGAATCTGCTCAGACAGAGAGTTCCGTGGCCCCGGGGTCCTGATGGCAGGAGATCCACCACCTTTGGCCAAGGGACAACCAGACAAGAGGTTATGAACAGGTTATGAACAGAATCTTAAAGTCGGTCCTGAAGTTGACTGGCGACCTTAGAAGGGTGGAAAGAGTCTGGGCTGACATCGGACCTGATCTTTGTTAAATCTGTACAGCAGCTGAAGCCGAGCTCCTGGTGATGGACACGATAGACTTCTTCATCCTTCTGACCTCCAGATCATCATGTTTATTACCACATAAAGTAGATCTAAAGAATCTGAAGATTATTACAAGAATCCACAGTATTTACCACAGAGGTCGATTCTCCAACGAAGCATCATATCGCCGCCGCCGCCAGGTCCGCTACAAATCCTCAGTGTTAGCGCGATAACTCCAAAATCATGGCATGGATCATTTTCAAATGTTATACGTTTATAGAACTTAGTGTGGGGAGGAACTGGATGGATTATGGGAAAGGTCAGTTACGTATTTCCAACACTAGGGGGAGCTTTATCTCCAAAAGCTAAAAGGCCTCAATTCCTCTTCAATTGGTCCGATTTAGACCAAATTTGCTGTTTATAAATCTACTACACGAGATATAACTCGTTTATGTCAGGTTTTACTGTAATAGTTTATATTTTACTCATGAGGGGGAGCTCTTTTCAAATGAAAAACAGTTTTTTTAGACATAACTTCCAAACCGTTGGTCTGATTTACTCAAATTTGGTGCATGTGAATAGACTAGCGTAATAAATAGTTAGAAATTAAATGCCTTATTATTATAATTATTAGACTGTAGGAGATTTATCTTGTTCATATCATTTTTTACTGTAATAGTTTTCATTTTATACATTAGGGGGAGCTCTTTATTTACAAAAAACAAACTTTTCCAGACATACATTCTTAACCGTTGGTCTGATTTAATCCATAATTACCTTTTATGAACTGCCTCGAGGAGATTTAACTTTCATTTGCAACGTTTAACTCTCATTGTTCATATTTCACTCACTGAGGGGGGCTTTTTTTTCCTTTTTCTAAACAGTTTGGAGGGAGTCTCATTATGTGTAAATTGGCTCATGTGAATCCAAAAAGAGAGATCTGTCTTGTACATATATATAATTTCACTATAATAGTTCATATTCTCGTCCGTGTTTTGTGTTTGAGTCCGATTAGTTTGAGGAGTTTAATCAGCGGGATTTCTTGTGGATTGGGGGTTATTCTGGGATATAGCCTTGCTGTCGGGGACGACAGAGTGGTCCCAATTAGTTAAATGAACATCACTCACTGGTGTTTGAGGTGGAAGCTGAGCCCTGGTTTCTCATACTTGATCTTTTGGCCCATCTATTTATTGGACAGACGTTGACTTTGTCACTGATCATTAGCGGTGAGATGATGGATCTCTCTCTCTCTCCCTCTCTCTCTCTCACTCTCTCTCTGCTACAGCCACGCCGACATATAAACACATTACGTTGTTTAAACAGGCCAAAGGTGGACCTGATCTCAGATCTCACTTTGAAATGACACGAAAACCCAGATTTACTTTGTTTAAATCAGCGCTTAAAGGCAGCACATGTTTGTTGACCCGAGAAAGTGTCTCAAATCTACACGCAGATGAAAGCTGGTCCATCCTATCAGGTTACCCACGCATTTTTTAAATCTGTGAATAAATAGAAAAGAATGTCGCACATATGTTAGATATTTATATATATAGATATGTTTATCTATATATATATGAATAAATATGTATTATCAGTCATTTATATACGCAGTAAGCTTATTGAAAGCAAGCAGAATTGTGACATGGGAAAGGTCAGTTGCATATTTCCGCCACCAGGGGGAGTATAATCAGCAGAAGTTTGGGGGTCATAACTGTTGAAACTGTTTGTGGAAATCTGCCAAAAAGTAAACTTTTCATAAGCCCTTTTTTTTTTTATCTATCCTTAATGTCCTCATCAAGAAAAAAAATCTATGCCAAAATTATTTCCTTGAAAATCTAAATTTACCATAAAATATTTATAATATTATTTTGGACTGAATGAGGAATTAACCTTCAAATGTTTTCTCTGAACGGACTTCAAGCTATATAAAAACACACATTCAGAATTGTGACCATACTTAAACACCAGTTGGTGACCTCAGGACACACCGACTGGAACCGATCACACGGCACTTCCTGTTTATCTCTAACCTTCATCCTATCATACTTACTCTTTGATCATCGTATCCTCGCCATGTGACTTCATAGGCCAACTGTACAGCACCTGATATAAATGGCTGGATCTCAAAAGGATCATAAGCTGAAACGTTGGAAGTAAAGAACTTACACATTGAGGTAATTGAGGTCATTTTACTTTATTTATTTGTTAGTGCCACCATTTTTCCCACTTTTTCCTCACATACTTTCAATATGCCAGAAGAGCCCTACTTACTACATAGGACTTTCTCTATAGCCATGTTTAATGCCTCCTCCTCCTCCTCCTCCTCCTCGGTGGCCCCTTTGACCTGTGGTGTTCCCCAGGGCTCCATACTCGTACCCCTTAATCTTTGTCTTATGCATGCTGCCACTGGGTCGGGCATTGTTCTGCAACAATGACAATAAACTTATTCTATAAGAAATGGTGACTCAAAATGAGTTCAACCAAACATTTGAGACTGAACACATTCAGGGGTACGTGGACATTATGATAAACCGACATCTTAAAAGTAATCAGTCAGACACATGTAGTGGAGCAGGAAGTAGAATCTTTCCCTCTGAACTGTAGTAGAGTTGAAGAATAATTTGGCATAAAATGGAAACGCTCAAGTAAAGTACTTCATATTTGTGGACAGTACCTGAGTAAAAGTACTTAGTTATTATCCACCATTGGGCAGAATCTTCTCCAGCGTTCCTGTCCAGTGTTGTGTAACGCACAGAGGGCACAGTAGCAGGCCCGGTATCAGATGGAGAGACAGAGGAGAGAATCAAAGCCTACAGTTGTCCAAACAGCCGAAAATAATGTGTCAAAGCCAACTGGATCTGCGTCCCTTATTCTGCATCCTCGATCTCTCCTCTGCTCCAGCCGGCTCTAAATATAAAGCTGATAGATATGTAACCGGCATTTATTAGTTCATACATGCCGTACCAGGATAAAATTGGCAGCGAGGATTCATGCAGTCGATACTGGGAGCGTTTTACATCAGCCTGACATTTGAAAAAGAGCTGAAAGAGCAGCCACTGGCTCCTGAGCCCTATCCTAACTGCCGGGCCTACCAGAGCCTTCCTAGAACCAAGCTCGGTTTCAGTGTTAAACCCACGCTAAGCTCTGGCAATGCGACCCAATTACACATGGAACACAAGTCATTCAACACCCCACTGATTACGCACAATAGCCCCGCATAGCTCACGCATAGCGATGACTGCTGGGATGCTTACCGGGACCGCTGGGTCATAAACACCTGCGGATTTGGCCCGGAGAGCACAGGTTCTGTCTGCGTGCTGCCCCTCTCTCACCGGCCCGTCCGTCCTCGGCGCTCGCTCTGCCAGGGGGTTCACGGCCCTGAAGGGTTGCTCTGAAGGCCGTATGGATCAGAACAGGGCCAAAAGCTTAGAGACCAATGTGAGACGACCGAACAGCTTCTAGAAACATCTTCAAGAACTGCAGCATCACTTTTCTATATTCATAGTACATCTATTCTTGTTTTCAACTTCTGTGTGAGGGTGTGTGTGAGGGTGTGTGCATATGTGTGTGTGTGTGTATGCATGCATGCGTGTGTGGGTGTGTGTGTGTGCATGCTTGTATGTGTGTGTGTCTGTGTGCATGCGTGCGTGTATGTGTGCATGCTTGTGTGTGCGCTTGTGTGTGTCTGTGTGCTTGCGCCTGTGAGTGTGTGTGTGCGTTTGTCTGTATGTATGCGTTTGTGTGCAAATGTGTGTGTATGTGTGAGTTTGTTTGTGTGTGTGTCCGTGTGTTCGTGTGTGTATGTGTGCATGTGTCTGTGTGTGTATGTGTATATGTGTGCATGTGTTTGTGTGTGCATGTGTGTGTGTATTCATGTGTTGAGTGTGTGTTTATGTGTGTGTCTGTGTGTGTGCATGTGTGTTGTGTGTGCGCGTGTATTCATGTCTTGTGAGTGTGTGTGTGTGCATGTGTGTTGTGTGTGCATGTGTGCGTGTGGATTCATGTGTTGTGTGTTGTGTGTGTGTGTGTGTGTGTGTGTAACAAACGTTAATATAATGATGCTAACCTGAACTCTGTTTGAATCCTCAGGATATGAGCCGCTCGTTGTATCCCTTTGGCAGCATGGACACGGTCAGTACAATGTTCTGCTGCCAGACCAGCTGCTTCCTTTAATCCATACTGGACAGGTGCCACCCTCCAACTACATAATGACTCCGCCCATTACTTTATGACCCCTACTTTATGAGTCTGAGGAATCATGGAATCATGGAATCATCAGTCCGCCGCAAATTCTTCATGTCAACCCGACATTTTATTGCCAAATAGACCTTAATGCGAGGAAGAACTGGATTGATTTGGGGGAAGGTCAGGTCATTTTACTCACTAGGGGGAGTTTTTTGTGGAAATCATAAGTTTGTTCGTCTGTAACTTCCAAACCACGAGTCCAACCGCGTCCAAACGTTGGCTCATAAGAAGTGACACGAAGAACTGGGATCTGATCTCACAGCATGTTGCTGATTTAATAGAAATAGTTTGAGGAGTTCAATCAGGGGGATTGCCTGTACAACGCAGGGGATAGGGGGCTTTTCGGGGATATACCCTTGCTGACTTGCTTTCCTCAGCTGGTTTAACTTTCTAAATGGAATAAATTAAATGTGCTCATGCACTGGACCCAAAACACTCTTTTTAATAAACAGTTTATTTCTGATTTATTTTTGATTTCTCTCCTCGTCATCTTATCCATGAAATAAATTCTCCTCAAAGCAGAATCAAAGGTTCTGAGGCTGTATTCGCTGCACTATTGTCAGCTCCTGGTGAAGTTGGAGCAGAATGCGAGCGAGCTCCTCCATTACCAGCTCACATTTTGTGAAGTGATGTGAATGTGGCAGCGTCCCAGATTGCACATGTGCAGAACGCATTTAGCCCACGCTGGTCTGCGTATGTTCAGTATGTCTGTACGTGCGATGGAGTTGTTTACAAGCTGATAATTCCCGGTGAACATGTGGCGTACGAGGCCAGCCGTGCCACCCCCATTCACCGCTCTTTTTTTTTCCTGTTTGCTCAGCAGGACCAGAACCGGAACCCCTTCGGCGTGTTCGACAACATGATGACCGGCGTGAGGAGCAGGATGGACGGGATGCACCGGAACTTTGTGAGCGTTTGGGCGTTTTTTGCTGCCTTTGTGCTACACGAGCTGAGCCGTAGTTTCTAAACTGGGTGTGTGTGTGTGTGTGTGTGTGTGTGTGTGTGTGTGCGCGCGCGTGTGCGTGTTTCAGGAGAATATGTCCACGGATTCAAGCACCCACTCGTTCAGCTCCTCGTCAGTCGTGACATACTCAAAAGTTGGAAACGAACCTGCCAAGGTTTTCCAGGCGAGCTCGTCGACACGCTGCGCTCCTGGAGGGGTAAGCGACCCCAGCGCCTGCGTTTGTAGGTTACATCTCAGTCTGTGGAGGATTCACTCACGCCGTCACTCCTCAGTGATGGTGGTGATAACACCACCCCCCTAACACCCCACTCCACCCCCACCTCGCTTTTCCTGCCGGTAACTGTATAACAAACAAACTCTCCCAGTGGCGTACGATGGCTCAGCTCCACGAAGGCCTGCCAAAAATCGTCTCGGTGATCCCGCACGCACAATACGAGGACTAAACTGAAAGCGGCCATTAAGACTGTTGGCTGCCCTCGTGTTTGTCTGTCCGACTCACTCAAGTGTGTTGAAAAAGGGTTTGAGCCCCTCGTAGTGTCTCCTATTTTGGTGTGTATTTAATAGTAGCTCGTGTGGGATCCTCCAACCGACAACCTGAGTCGACAACCGAGTCGACAACCGAGTCGACACATGCACCTTTTATAAGATCATTTTCTTTATAGAAAGAAAAGGGTTCTCATGGAGGAGTTTTAGGCTCACCTTGAAAAAATAATGCAATTTGACAAGAATAGAGTTGAAATTCTACGCAAATAAAGTTGTAATTTTACGCAAATAAAGTTGAAATTTTACGCAAATAAAGTTGAAATTTTACGCAAATAAAGTTGTAATTTTATGAGAATAAAATCGTAATTTTACAAGAATAAAGTCGTAATTTCACAAGAATAAAGTCTTAATTTTACAATAAAAGTCGTAATTTTACGAAAAAAATGTTGTAATTTTTACAAAAAAAAATGTTATTTTACGAAAAAAAACTTGTAATTTTACGAGAATAAAGTCGGAATTTTACGAAGGAAAAGGTGTAACATCTGTGAATAAAGTCAGAATTTTACGAGAAAATGAGTAATTTTACGAAAGAAAAAGTTGTAATTTTACGAGAATACGGTTGTAATGTTTTGTGTTATGTCTCCAGATCAAGGAGACCCGGCGAGCGGTTAAAGACTCTGAGAGCGGTCTGGAGAAGATGGCGATTGGTCACCACATCCAGGACAGGGGGCATGTTGTCGAGAAGAAATACAACAAGAAAACAGGAGAGAAGGAGCTCAACCAGGACTTTGAGAACATGGATGAAAGTATGTGACCGCGTTTATTCATGTCACTGTGACAGAAGAACATAATCCATAATCCTGCTGTTCAAGTAGCGACACATAGTTGGTTCTGGGGACACGCATACCGTTCACTTCTTCCAAATCTATCTGCACGAAGGAGCGTGTGAAGCGAGTCAAGGAAATCTATCTTGTGTATATATCGAATTTTAATCCAACAGTTCATATTTCTTCCACTAGAGGGAGCTTTTTTTTTTTTTTTTTTACCAAAAACCCCCGCTGTTTTCGAACATAACTTCCTAATTGTTGGTCAGATTTAGTCCAAATTTACCTCATATGGACCGCCTCAATGAGATCTAACTTGTGTTTGTCATATTTTACTGTAATTGTTCATATTTCAATCACTAGGTGGAGCTTTTTTGAAACAAAACCAAAAAATCAATTTTTTGACAGTTGCTTCCCAACCGTTTGTCCAAATTAGTCCAAATTGGCTCATATTAAATATGAGTGTTTTGTGGAAAACAGTGTCTGGTTCTTAGCCTCCCAACCATAAGTCCAGTTGATTCTAAATTTAGCTCACATAAATTTGACACAAGGAAATCTGTCTGGTTTTATTCCTCAGAAAAACTAGTTAACTGTATTTATGTTCATTATTGAGTCACTCTGGGATCTGATCCTAGAGCAGACTGCTGACTTCATAGAAATAGTTAGATAGAGCCAATATGGACTGTTTGAGATTATTAATGAGTCTGATTTAATTTGAGGCGTTCAATCAAGGAGGTACAACGCAGGGGATTGGGGGATACACCCTCGCTGTTGGGGACCACAGCGTTGGACTAGTTTTATTAGTAGATATAGATATATAGAGAATAGATAGATATAGATATAGACTAAATGCAGCCATACAGTCGGATGACATCATTTACGCGGTTTTAGCTTCCCGCTGACAGAACATAGTCTAACGTGACCCCGATCCTCCTCCAACAGCTGAAGCCCAGTCCTTTGAAAATGAGTGGCAGCAGAAGTTATGCAAGTTTCAACCGTCCGACCCGGTCCCTCGCCTGGAGGAGCCCCGAGTCTGCAGCGTCCAACGGGCCGCCATCACTGACTCGGAGCACGTTCACAGGTCAGTGTCACCTGGTCGGATAAGCCACAGTCAGCAGTTCAGGGTCACATGATAAATATATGACACAGTAATAGCAGACAGATGGGTTTGGTGGGAACTCTGAGTTTGTTTAACCTGAGATGAGAGAAAGAAAGATAAGTTATACTTTGAGTTAGTTACCATGGTAACCTTCTCTGTGGACCTAGAATGATGAGTTGTTCTTGACTCCTCCCCCTTCTGAGCAGTCACTAGAGCTGTATATATATATATATATACACACACACATTCTCCTTCTTCTTCATGAAATTATTTTTTTTTCCTCACAGGAACCAATCAAAGGGCAAAGCTGAAGGTGAAGACAAGGTTAAAGAATCAGGCTCAACAAAGCAGTAAAAACTTCTGATTGAAGATTCACACAGTCCACTCTGCTGCTCTGCACACACACACACACTCACACTCACACACTAAGCAGTACAGCACAGACATCTACTCTGTTTTCATCTTACTCCTGGCATCTCTCCGTTAAAATCTTGAATCTTACAACAGCTCACATTTGAGTTTGATAACGTAAAGATGCAGACGTAGGTCTGCTGAGGCCGTTTAATGAAATTAGGAATTTAATCAATAATCCCTTAGTGGCGTTGGATAACATGAACTCCGTTAGCCGTTATTGTGGGGCTTTTTTTTGTTCATTTTCTGTATCTACCCGTCGTGTTAAGAGTCGCAGGAGGGGCGGGAGCCTATCCCAGCTGACCTCGACTGAGATGCGGGGTACATCCTGGACAAGACGCCACTTCATCACAGGGCCGACACGTAGAATCAGACATTCAGAGTCACCAGTTCAACGATATTCCGTGTTTTTGGACCGCGTGAGGGAGCCGGAGCCCCCGGAGGGGACCCACACAAACTCCACACACAGAGGCCCCTTGGGCAGAGGTGGATTTAAACCTGAAACCTTCTTGCTGCGGCAAATCTAAAATGCCATGACATCTTAGGAAAATGGTTGACAGGGATGTAATTTATGTGCAGTTTGTCGTGTGTTGGCTTTGCAGCATGCAAGACCAGCAGAATAAAGAAAAAGCGCTTTATCAGCATTATTCTTCTTCTATCATTTCAATAAAGGTGCAAAGCATTCTTGATCTTATTACACTATAAGAACCAATTAATTCATATAAGTCTCATCACAGTAGATTTTTTTTTTTAAATAGAATTTGATATTCTCATACGTAGCAACTTATTGACTGAGATGCACTTCAACAATGCCTAAATTGTCTTTTTGTAATTAAAATGTCTACTATCCAATGCTTTATACATGTATGTGTAATTTCCTCTGCTGTAATCTTTGTAAAAAAACAAACTAAAAAGTAATAATCTTCCCTTTTTATATGCTACTTTAGTTTATCTCGCTTCAGACACGCTTCTGAATTACTCTGAATAATTGTTCTTGTATATTTTGTCAAGCTTTAGAAATGATTTCTGCGTTAACGCAGACCAGAGTCTGAAAATAAACCTTTAAAAATGTGAAGATGAATCCGGTGTTTTGGTGTTTTTATGAAGTTTGGATGCGAGTCGGAGAGGAGCGCGAGGGTGGATGGCGGTGAACCCCGGGCGGTGCTGGTTTGGTCGTTATCCAGGCTGGTATTTTTGGATCAAAGTGCTTGTCAGTCGCTCAGATTGGTCTGAGATGTAACACAGCTGCAAAGCCCTCCAGCAGACCGCATGAGTCCCTCAGCTTCACCGCACAGACAGCGGGGACTCCAGGAGCCTCCGACCGAAGTATGAAAAAGAGTGAAGCTGCGTTCATGCAGGCATTTAGTCAGGTTGGCTCTGTTTTATGTTGAATTTTGATTGAAGAGCAAACAGTTTAGTGTGAAAGACTCTCCACGTCGCTGGAACCTGCACAGTTAGACAATTCTTTGCAGTTAGAAGATTCCTGTTTACCGCTAACGCACCTTCATCCAACATGGATTGGTTTTTAATCTGATTATTTATGCCATAAACTGGGCTTCCTGCTTGCATCTTCAATTAAAACACTAGTGTCAGTAGAAATATTTTAATAATCAATACAAATAAGCTACAAAAGACGTGTGAGGATGAGAGTCGGTAGTTCCAGCTCTGCTACCACCTGCTGTTCATCTCACGACATGAAAATGTACATTAAATCTGCAGGATCATGAGCTTCTTGACCAAATATAGTGCAAAACTTAGTCTTGAATGTGGGACACTAGCTGGTGGGGTCCGGGTTCTACATGATACCCTGAGGCTGTCCCTTTCCGGCGATCTTCTTGGAGCACTCCAGCAAAGCGTTGTGGATGTCTTTGGCGCAGGAAATCTGAGACTTGATCATGCCGAGGTACTGAGCATAGGACATGGACTCTGTCTGCACCGTGTCCGGCTTTGTGGCCGTTGGGACCAGGTTGGGTGAATGTTTGGCGCTGTCGATGCTCTGGGAGAGGCACTCGTACGCCAACCGCTGCACAGAGGGGGAAACGTGTGAATCAGGAGTGTACAGATTTAGTGGAGATGTGGGCGGGTGTGTTATACGTAAACGGGGGTTATAAACAGCATTCTTGAAGACACACACTCCTCTTTCATCTATTAAATGTCATAAACCCACACCGCCATAACATTATCGCCATTTCAATTTTGATTTAAGTTGTTTTTCTTCCCGTCTGTCTGAGATAAAAGTGCCAGTTGTCACACAACCTTCTCAAAACTACATGAAAATAAATCAGAAATTATTGTCTCGGCTCATCTCTAATTTTAAGACACATCTTGGAACCCTGTTCAATAAATATATATATATTTTTTAATTAAATTAAAACTACAGCCACAAACCTGGACGTGACATTTGACTCTTTTGAAGTACAAATAACTAAGATTTTTAAATATTGAATTTATCAATTATGGACCAGAAGTCCTTCCCCTCGCTCTGATCTGGAGAGGGTCATCCAGGTAATAATAATAATAATACATTTAATTTATAATGCACTTTACATTTACATTATAAATAAATGACTACTTTTCTAATGTCTGTTTTTGGAGCTGCTATATCTTCTTCATTTTTAAAACATATTTTGAAGAAAGCCTCTTATCACTATGAACACAAAGTCTCATTATCAGAGTGTTTATGATTATTTTACTGTCACCGTACTGCCTCACCGGGCTAACCTTTTACCCATCATGCATCCTGGTACCAACTCTTCCTCCGGTAAATGATTGTGCATGCACCCGACCATCCGCACGAGCAGGCAGGTGGTTCTAATGTTTTGGCTAGTTGGTTTATATGGGCGATGTTGCAGTATTTGCTGATCATAATGTTATTTATTGATTGTGTGTTTACTTCGTCTTGCTGGGACTGTCGTACCGCGGAGATGGATAAATAAAGTATGTCTGTGTGTGTTCATGTCTTACCAAGCACAACTCTAGCTGATCACAAAGAGCATAAAACTCCTCGAGGCTTTTGTCAAATCGCTGCACCGTACCGTCGCTGCCTTTGCTAAAACAGAAGAAAATATTGAATTAGAAAGCTGACAGTCCGAATCGTCCATCTCCATGGTAATGGCTCTAACGTCCCGCCATCAAGTCCACTTACATGCCGTTGTCTATCGACGTATTGTGGGATAAATTCATGGCTGCAATCTTCATTACATTCTAAAAATATAAAAACAAATGTATATAAGTACTCGTGAGTCGCACTGATGCATATGTTCCAACTTATTCATGTAAAAGTAACGTTTGAAGTATTTCGAACATGAACTCAATAGAAGCAACTTCATTTACCTGTAGACTCTCCTTCAGCTGTGGAATTAGCATCTTAAATCTATGAACTGGGTCAAAGTCTTGTTGCTGGCTCAGTTGTTGCTGTTGTTGTTGTTGTAATGAAGTTGATTGTTGTAGTCCGGGCTGAGACATCGGTCCACCAGGCTGCTGCTGCTGAGAAGCCATCTTGAAGGCGATAAACAAACAAACCGGAAGTAGATTGTTCACCCCCTTTGTTCCACTTTATATATTGAAGAAACAACATACAACACAATACAGAAATTAACATGGATAACACAAAGAAATCCAGATGACATATGAAACTTATTCGTTAATCAGAATAATTGTGTAGAAAATAAATAATATAATATGACCGGAAGTAGATATTCTATTCTTCTTCGTGCATGAGTTTCCTTCTTCTTCTGATGTTTTATGGCGGTTGGCATAAAATGGGTTTTACTGCCACCTCCTGAAATGGAGTGTAAATTGGAAAGTCGTAGTACTTTAATAAAACTAAATGATTGCTTAAGGTATGTTATAAGGATTGGCTTCACTATGTTTTATTAGTCCCTTTGATTGACATATATTGAATTCGTTCGTGTCTAATAATCTAAGGTAAAACAAATTAACAAAACTTGATTTTTGTCACAGCCAGGGGTTGTAGTATGTGTCCATTATTGATTCCTTTGATGTTCCTTTGAGGCTGAACCTTGGGACTGAACCTTGGGGCTCAGTGGGCTGAAAAGAGACACTGAAGTGGAAGGTGCAACAGATGGCCAACTTTGAGTTCTTGAAAAGCTGTCTTCTTCTATTTGACTTATGCAGATTTTATGACTCCCACATTCCTTTGGATGCTGTAGTAATGTCATCCTTTACTTTCCCTGGCCCATTCCCTCTGCCATTCCCTTTTAATTTCATATTTCACTCTGCCCTAAACTTCTGCTTTATGATAGTTTACTGTCATGTTGATGTTAACTTTTTTGGTGTTTTGGTTTTAGGGCAGTTAATCTCCTTTATTGCTGTATTGCTGCCACCTTCTGGATTCAATCTTCACTTCTTTTGAAAAAAAATAATATGTGTTTACATATTTACAAACAAAAAGGCATGAAGATTCTTACAACACCAAAAAGCTAATATTCAAGGAACATCATGCCAAAGTACATAAATAGTTTTTGTTTGTTAAAAAGATTTATTCAATCATCTTTCCATTTGACCATGCAATATAAATTATTTGTTGGAGTAATTATTTTGAATTTGTTGGAATAATAAATAAAAATAATCACATTTAAAGATTTTATGGGAAGATGAGGTGGGAATTGGAAATGCAAGGATGTATTTGGGGATATCATAAGGAATGCATTGGGTATGAAATTGACAAGAGATTTAAATTATTTAAGATTGCAGAAAAAATGTAAGGCAATACATCTCAATTTGTATCTTATAGGTCCATTACACAACATATATTTCTTTACAATATTTTAGTCAGGACACTCACCTCTCTCATTTCCATTATCATAAATGCATGGTTTTGATATGCATCTGCTTTGTGCTAAAACATATTAACATTACAACATCAGTTTGTGTGTTTCATTGTTAATGTATTGCATTTATTCTAAATCTATTTGGCTTTAATTCATATTCTATTCCACTTTAGTTTTTCTTTATAGGCTCTGGGTTTTTCTTTTACGTTCGCCACACCTAAGGGCTCACTGTTTTTCTTATAAAATAATCATTTTGATTTTATTAGTTAAAAACACTTTACTCACCTTGGGCTTATTAATTGGATGATGTTAAATTCCATTCCATCTCTACTGCTCTTTACGTAACTCAGCAATGGTCCTTTCTCTAAGCCCATATGGAATAACTGTGGTCTATCATGTGACTTTAGCCGTCATGTGACATGTTGGCTATTGAACCAAGTTAGGCATTGTCTATAGTGTCGTTATTTACAGTGTCAGCAAACTTTTGTAAGTTTTTTTACGATAATGTGTTAATACATTTTCATTTTAATTTGAGACAGCTTATTTAAGCGAATTTGCTACGATTGCTATTCGTTTATTTGACAGCTCAGATGGCCTTATTTTGCTGAAGAGTTTTTTTATTATCGTGTTTAGTGATGATAGCTGGTGAATACTGAACAATTTTCTCCGAGGTTCCTTGAAGGACTCAATAGCACTCTTGCAGAGGAGGGAGGGACCTGCAGTGGCTGTTCTCGCACAGAAACCCCGTAGTGCCGCACAACAGCGCCATTCGGTAACCGCATCCGTATTCAAAATGGCTGGAGCTGATGGAGACGACTCTCTCTACCCTATCGCCGTTCTCATTGATGAACTGCGAAATGAGGATGTACAGGTAGAAACATTAGTTTAAAAGTTTAATGCTGATTTATGCCTTACCATGCCAGTGAAGTGAGATTCGACGTAATTTCTCAGTCGTTGGTCTAATGCTAACCAACCCTCCCGGCCTATCAGCAATCTTGTGACGGGCGCACCCTGTCTTACCAATGTATTCGGTTTCCTGTCATAATTCACAACTTGAATATATAATACACAGCAACAAATTCCGGTCTGTACATTAACTGAAATCTCAAAATATTGGTAGAAAGTCGGTTGAGGCAAACTAACCGGGTCATTTAGTTTAGCCTGTAGCGCTAGCCTAGCATTGCTAGCTTAGTGCTAAAGAATGGAGTAACGTTTACGTTAGTAATCACAACAGCAGTGTGTGTTTTAGGCCGCAGTGCTTGCTGCTGCTGGCAAATTCCCTCATTGTAGTTATAATTGTAAACCAAATTAGAATATTGATTTGATTAATTTTAACTTTGTGCCATTTTAAACCGTTGTTACTACTTGCTAAGTTAACTCATAACAAACCATGATAGCACAAATGTCACAAACCTTTAAAATGCATCATAAGATTCCTTCTACCTATTTATATTTCATTTTTGGACTCAAATTTGTTAAAACTCCTTCCGGTTTCAATCAATATTAGGATCCCAATGGTCTAATAATATGTTCAAAAGGCCAGTCACAAACGACTATTTTTAATTGATCTATTCATCTTATATTTCCGATTAATTGATAATTCATACTATTTTTTTCAAGTTAATAATTTGCTTGTCGAATTTGGCGATTAGTCATTCGTAAAACTTACCAATTAAAAATAACCAGAACTTTGACCATTATTATTTGAACCTTTAACTCAAGCAGCTTCTCATTAAATTACTATATTTCCCATTCAATTGCAGTTGAATATGATTTACTTAAATGTCCAATTATAATGGCAAATGCACCTGCTATACTGTCCATTTCATCAGTGCTAGGGAGTCATTGTTGACTTGTCAAAATTACAGCAGAGAAGACATAAACTACCAGTCCTAGGCACTGACACTTACAATTTATGCTTGTTCTAAGCTTCCAGCCTCATTGGGGGAGAACTTAAAGCTGCGAGACAAGTTGTGTTCTGTCAAATGGAGATATCTACATAGTTGAAGTAATTATTGACGTTGATGCCTCCCAAATTACATGTATTACATTAAGCCAATCCTTATAACATACCTTAAACAATCATTTAGTTTTATTAATGGTCCATTTTTGTGTTGGAAAACCTCCAATCCACAAAGTTGCAGTTTGGATATGCTGTGAAATTGCTTTTAAAAAAAGGGAAATCTGATCCTAAATTAAAGACAAATCTGTCATGATGATCCAGGGGAAAGGTCCAAAAGTACCATAAAAGCAAAAACTGACATTACAGATAAATGTCAAAGGGCAAGATTTTGAAAATAGTTACAAAGAATGTGTTCAGTGTGGTCTATTTTATATCCCATATCATTATCATTTAAGGAGAAATGGGTTGGGCTCTTAACTGATAACTTATTTATAATAATAATAATAATAGATTTAATTTATAATGCACTTTACATTTGGATCAAATCACAAAGGTATATATTATAGAGAGAAGGTTGGGGACGTGGGGCATTTGGGTCATGTAAAATTTAACACCAAACATTAGTATTGGTTATTTAGTGGCCAAACGTGACAGTGAACCCATCACTAACATATGCTTATTTTTGTTTTTGTAACGCTACAGCTGCGTCTTAACAGCATAAAGAAGCTGTCCACTATTGCTCTGGCTCTTGGTGTTGAGAGGACCCGCACTGAACTCCTTCCGTTTCTCACAGGTAATTAAGTCAGTCACCTTGCGTTAACAACACCCGAGGTTTGACGCAGCAGTTATGACCAAGTTTTTCACGTGGATAAGTTCTGAATTTGCTGTTGAACATTAAACCATTCATATAAACTGCTCGCCATGAGCAATGATTTTACTAACACTTGAATATGCACAATGGAGTTGTTGTTTTCATTTGACCAATCTGTTTCTTGTTCATCAGACACGATTTATGATGAAGATGAGGTTCTCTTGGCCCTGGCAGAACAGCTTGGCAATTTCACTATGTTGGTCGGAGGTCCAGAGTACGTCCACTGTCTCCTGGTAAGTTACTGGAGTCAAAAGTTTGTTTATCGTCAGGAGACTGATATTACCTTTCATTTAGACTAGACAATTGAATTACTTTTAAGAGGTCTGTGTTGTCAACATAATGGAACAAATTCATTAAATGACAGACTTTTAAAGTTTTTAACATTCATGAAATTACTTTTGAGCTGACTGGAACGATAATACCAACCAATCCCTTTTTGGATTTTTATATAAATGCTAAAACTACCTTAACACATACTTGGTATTATAAAAATACATTTTTACCCTTATAATGCCTTTAAGTCCAAATACTTGGCTACATTTGTAACCTTAATCCCTCTTGACACGCAGCCTCCTTTGGAGAGCCTTGCCACTGTTGAGGAGACGGTAGTCCGAGATAAAGCCGTGGAGTCCCTGCGGAAGATTTCCCAGGAGCACTCGCCCGTCGACCTGGAGGTGCATTTTGAGCCTTTGGTGAAGCGGCTGGCCAGTGGTGACTGGTTCACTTCTCGGACATCTGCCTGTGGCCTCTTTAGCGTCTGTTATCCACGCGTCTCCAGCACCGTCAAGGCAGAGATCCGGCAGTAAGTGGCTTCTTAACATTGGAAATATAGATTTCTGACTGCTAACTTAACTTTCTGCCATCTGTCTTCATCTCATTCAGAAAGAAATCCTCTGTATGACACTTTGTTGGCCTTATAGCTTTGTGCTTTCTGTTGTTACATTACCCACTGAATTTCCAGTTATTATATTATCTTTCAAGGCTTAAAGGACTTTTTTTCTTTAGGTTTTCCCTGTTTCATCATATTGTAATCCTGTAGCCTGATGCAAGCTGCCGCTAAATTCTGTTGGCCTAAACAGAAGCTTTGAAATGAAACCTGGTTAACTAAACAACTATTCTAGCTGTCTCAAAAGGAAACAACAGATGTGTATTTAAGGATAAGGATATAATGGATGATAATTTAGATTCATAATTAAGGCCTCTTAAAGTTTAAACAGTTTTATCCTTTGAAGTAAAACATCTGTGGCACAGTTTGCATAATGGTTTTTACAGTTCTATGAGCAATTTATGATGAGCTTAATTTTAAACAAGCACTTCGTTCCATGATGTTTGCTCTTTTTCTTTTTGATGTTTCTCTACAAGCTGTCAATGCAGCTGCACCTATCGCCATCTTCCATGTATAGTTGTCATTCTTCCATGTTGGAAAGTTTTCTTCCTTTAGCAACAGGCCAGAACATTGCAATCATATCTGCTGCAGTAACTTGGTACCGTGTCAAGGTTTCACCTGGCATCCATATTCATGATATCACAGTAGACTTGCAGATATTGTGATTAGGTTAGGGTTCTGAGGAGATTGGACTGTACTGTTGGTTTTGTCTGTCTGATAAAATATTTTTTGTCTCTAGGCATTTTCGCACATTGTGCTCAGATGACACTCCAATGGTGCGTCGTGCTGCAGCGTCTAAACTGGGGGAGTTTGCCAAAGTCTTGGAGCTGGATTATGTAAAAAGTGACATCATTTCCCTCTTCACAGCTCTGGCTTCCGATGAGCAGGTATGAACGCCCTTTGTTATTTCTCAACCTCTAATGACTTTGTACTGTGAGAGTTTCCCGGAAGAGGCCAAACTGATCTCACTGCCCCCTTGTCAGGACTCAGTGCGGTTGCTTGCCGTGGAGGCTTGTGTCAGCATTGCCACTCTCCTGCCACAAGAGGACCTGGAGACCCTGGTGATGCCAACCCTGCGTCAGGCAGCAGAAGACAAATCCTGGAGGGTCCGCTACATGGTGGCTGACAAATTCTCTGAGGTAACCCTTGGTCCTGCCTCGTTTAACTAAATACCCTGTGTAAAAGAAAGCAATAATTGAGAAACAAGTCATATGTACACCTGCATTCATTATTCCTATTCCCTAACGACCGTTTAACTCAAACCATATTTACATTTGTCTTTGGCTGTAGTAGAGTGTCGGAGCTTTGATTTTGTCAAATGTCCCTTTGTTTGTTTTTTAACTTACATCTGAGTGTGTCACTGTTGCACATGATTATTGTTGAATGAAATGCTGCACTGTCAATTTATTAACGCCCAACATAAAATGGTTAGAAATAGGCCAACATTTAAATGTGAAATGTGCTTTTATGAACACTTATCTGCAAGGTTGCAGTGGAAAGAAAGATACATATAGTTGTGTGTTCATGTGATTGAGGTATATTAAAAAGTACTAATGTTGCATAGACTTCCTGCATTCATGGAAAAGCCCAGTTTCCATTTCTCTCATGTCACTGGTTTACTATTTTTCATTAACCCGTTATTATTGGTACTTGGAAAATCCAGAATATACTTTTGTATTTATGTCTCCACATTCGTTGAATGGTTCATGATGATTTCTCTCTGATTGCAGCTTCAGAAAGCAGTGGGTCCAGAGATCACCAAAAACGATCTTGTCGCAGCGTTCCAAAACCTTCTGAAGGATTGTGAGGCTGAGGTTCGTGCTGCTGCAGCCAACAAAGTCAAAGGTCAGGACATTAATACCCATTGATTAAATAAAACATAAATGCCTGGGGACTCTTACTGAAGATAATTGAGGGAAATTAAACACCTTGTTTCAGTTAAATAAGTGTGTTGCATATTTTCTTCACGGTGTGTTCTTATTCTTCTGTTAGAATTCTGTGAGAACCTCCCAGAGGACAGTCGTGAACAAATCATCATGACTCACATCCTGCCCTGCGTCAAGGTAAAAAAAAAAAAAATCTCTGGATAACTGATATTTGAAATGGCTCCTTGAAAAACAGGTGTTATTATCTTTATCCAGGAAGCATTTATATTAATGGATATTTGAATCTTTCCTAAGTTAATTTCTGATATCTCAAATGCGATAAATATTTTGTCTACGTATAAAATGGGTGGAATTTGGTTCGTATGCTCAAAAGGGGTGATGTGGAGGCCATGAATGTAATCGCTTCTTCCCTGCGTTGAATATGAACATGCAAGTATTTTGACATGGAAAATTATAGATATATTTTGTTCTGATTATTTATATATATATTGTATTATATACATTTGTGTGTGTGTGTGTGTATATATAAGATCCTTATATATCCTTTCCTGCTTTATATACTTCTCCCATTTCATTATTTCAAGTAATTACAAACAGCCCGTTCTGTTTGTTGGCTACCCTTACTAAATATCTTCTGCCCTTAATGTTATAATCTAAATGACTGCTGTGTCCGTCTGTGTCTAGCACACAGCTCATTTTGGGTTCAGTGAAGATGACACCAAACAAATGAGAAATGTCCCACTTCTAATAGTCGAAAATATAGCATTAATAACCAGTGCATCCCCTACCATTATATTAGCCCCCCCCTCCTTGGAGGTCGGGCGTTTACAATTCTCCACCGCTCTCTGTATCGCGCACGGCGGAATGCCGCCCTGATTCGCTTACATATAGAGACACGTGCACGCAAACTCCCACCAGCAGACGGAGTACCCTGCGGAAAATATGTCGCGTCTACCACCTGAAAGTGTTTGTCGGTGTCCGTTTACCCGTCTATCTCTGGCTATAGTAAGAATCTGCAACTTTTTTTTTTTACCAAACCTGACCGTGGCTATCCTTGACGCGAAAGGGCCCAACTTGAACACGTACCAAATTTCTCAATAGTTAATACGAAAACGGTGCAAGCCCGACTGTACTCGTCGGACTTCGGCTGAGTGCACGTCCTCCGTTTAGGACGTGCCAGAGAAAGATTAGTAGCCGCCATGAAACAATAGGGGAAATTAAGTAGTAGAAATAAAAAAGATGACATTAAAAATGAGTTTAGGGGTGTTAAGAAAATACCACTCCTGTTTCTGCTTGTAACACGGGAACACTCCGGCTGCTCAGTAGACCTCATAGTTGGTTAGTGCTTAGCTTATGCAAACTATAGTTAAATTATCAATTCTCCCATTACTAGTCGTAACATAAGCTCCAGCCAAGCTAACGAGTTTTTTTGCAGCTTATGTTAGGACTTAAAGTGCTGCAGAATTGCTAAACTTCATACACTAGATCGTATATACGTCTGAATCGAAATTGCAGTCTTTTTATGATTAATCACTCAGCCCTAATGTGACTTATGTCTTACATCATTGTAAGGAGATTTATTCCATGACCCCACATTTACTAAAGCAAACAGAGAAAATGTGATCCTCGTAAGAGTCCGTCATTATAATTAATAAAATGGTTTTGCAAGCATTCATTTCCTGACTGTTTGCTGTGACAACAGCACTGTTGTGACTGTGGGCTCCTCCGGCTGGGGGCATAAATAAGACTCTGTCCACTGCTTACAGCTGATGAATAATGATTTAGCCGTGATCTAAGCGCCTCAGTAGGAGACAAATAACACGAAGTCTGACCTGAATTGCGTCTGTAGAAATGATTTGATTAAGATCGTATATCAGAACTGACAAAATTTTAATTGAATTTGATTTGTAGAATTCACACTACCATGAAAAAAAGATAGAAGTAACAACCAAAAAATAAGTTGGTGCTGCTTCAGTGAGAGAGAATGTATCTGATTGGGGCCTGTGTTCAGATTTTCAACAGCAGGTGGCACTGTTGTATTTAGTTAATAATGCCTTCAGTTGCTTTAAAATCTTTAACCACAGTCAGTTTGTTTCTATGAGATTTTTCACTACTTGTAGAGGCAGAAGAAATGAGCACTGCTGTCAGTCCTGGATGTCTTTTTGTAAAAGGTAGAATCCGTGAACTAGATGGGGGTAATATGCAAAGTCAGTGAGCCTTGGTTAAATTATAAACATTTGTTTCTGTCTTCATTCCACTATCGGTAACGACTGTCGTCCACAGCAGCGTTAAGTCGTCTTAAGTGTACAAGAACCGTGTGGTGTCTGCAGTTTGGTGGGAAAATGAATCATAACTGTAGTCATGTGGTTATTTACATACTTTCTGTACATTTGTTTTTTTCTCTTTCTTCAGGAACTTGTCTCAGACACCAACCAGCATGTGAAGTCAGCGCTGGCTTCAGTCATTATGGGCCTTTCAACCATCCTGGGCAAGGACAACACAATAGAGCACTTGCTGCCTCTCTTCCTGGCTCAGCTCAAGGACGAGGTAAAGGAAATACACACTTGTAATCATGGGCCCTAATTCTTCCTGCATATATTTCACACAGATCTCTGACTTAGTTTTTTCACATTCACCATAAACACTGAATAATAAGACCAACTTCTTTGGCCAAGTACGGCTGAGACAGGAAATAGCCTCCCGGTATATCTGGCATATAGAGCAGCCAGGCTGAGGCCTTACAAGTAGAAGACTGATTTGCTTTTTTTTGAGTAGGGTATCATAAAAAGTGTTAAGGATAAAGGATAATCAAATGCTTTTTGATTATAAAGGTTATTCCCAGCTCATCCAGTACCAGCTAGGAAGAAGTCTTTGATTGGTCTGTCTGCTGTATATTTCAGCTTTCTTAGTGAGGCTTGATATCAGACTGGATAGTTGTAAAATCTACAGCTGCTAAATCAACAAACTGTACATCGTGTATTATGAGTGTATATTGAGTTACAATAGGCAGCCCGTATAGCTGACGACTGTCCACCAACATTCTTCTTCCAGCTTAACAGGTTCCTCTGGAACATCAGTCGTCCAGTCATGAGTTGTAGAGTTTTAGCACTTTGAGATTTGATCCAAATGTAAAGTATTATAAATGAAATGTATTATTATTTATTATAATTGTACAATGAGTGCATTTCCTTGACTGCAGTAAGAAATATACTGCTACTAAGTAGTAATAATACTAACAACAATAATTCCAATCATAACAATAATATCAGAGGAGCTTTGACTTTGTCAGGTGAGACTCAGGTGAGGTATGTGAATGTTTTGGATTGTTCAAGGCTGTTTGCTCTCAGTCCTATTTCAATACTTCACCCTTTAACACATTTAACGACTAAACCAAGGTGGTATGACCCAAGTCAAGAAGGTCTGTTTGGAGATAGTAAAAAATAATGTTAACACTTTCGAATGTAAATCTAAATATTAAATTTAGTTGAAGTGAAAATTTTTAAATATCCCAATATTTTGTTGTGATGAAGCGGAACCCTGAGCTTACTTTCTTCATCTTCATACATTTCCAGTGCCCGGAGGTTCGTCTTAACATCATCTCCAACCTCGACTGTGTGAATGAGGTGATCGGCATCCGTCAGCTCTCCCAGTCGCTGCTGCCTGCCATTGTGGAACTGGCAGAGGACGCAAAATGGAGGGTCCGTCTCGCCATCATCGAGTACATGCCCCTGTTGGCAGGACAGCTGGTGAGTCATGGAGTCTAGGAAGTAAAGGTCCAAACTAGTGACATTGGTAGAACATGATTCATGTGAACAGTGCAGACAAATGTTTCATCTGAAAACAGGCCTGACTGAAAACATCTATGCAGGTTCTCTAATTCTCTGTATTTTCTAGGGAGTGGAGTTCTTCGACGAAAAACTAAACACCCTTTGCATGGCCTGGCTTATCGACCACGGTAAGACACTATTTACTATTTACTTCATGTTTTCCAATGAGTGATTTGCTATATTAACAAATGTAACGATAATGCTACAAAACCTAATGTTTCTTTTTAAAGTGACTGTTAAAAACTGACATAAGCAGCTTTTCTGCCAATATTACTGTTTTCTATGAAATAGAGCTGGGCGATTAATTATGAAAAGATTTCAATCTAATATTCAGATGTATATTCGATCTCATTTCTGAAGTTCTGCGATTCTGCGGCATCTAAATTCCTAAGTTGCAGCAAAACTCGCTAACCATGAGTTCTGCTGAGTAGCTGGAGATTAGCCAGAGCAGAAGCAGCAACAACGGTGGAATTTTCTTATCACTCCTAAACTCATTTTGAATCTTTTTTATTTTTACCACATTATTTCCCCGTTGATATACGGTTACTTCTCTTTTTCTGGTAACTACATAGAGGACGTCCATAGTGTGGATACTTGGCCAAAGTCTGACGGGTTCTTTCAGAATCCAAGAGGCCAAGCTAGGTTTGGACACAAATAAAGCTCCTAATTTGTACAACAGCACTGACTAAAGGAGCTGCGGCTGAACAACCCCGAATGTGTTCATTAATCACACACTACAAATTTAATCGCCTGAGGAACAAAGCTAGTGGGAGCTCAGAGCCAGCCACAAACCCTGAAGTCCTTAAACAAATTCAAAATATAAGATATAATGGACTGAACGAGGATACAGGGTTTTATTTTCACCTTGAACTGTTATGATTGGTTTAAGAATGGCAGCGAGGGCTGAGGGTGCTTTAATATCCACGGGTTGGAATACATACACATCACACGATGCCGAACAGCCTTTTACTTCCGCTGCAATCCTTCAAAAATACCACTTAAAATATATAACTATTACGATTTTTAAACTTTAAAAAAGAAAAATCTGATGACATTGGTGCATCTCTACTAACATCTATTACATCTGCTCTACTTCCATCATACGTCGGCAATATACATCAGCATTGAGTCCCGTTGTAATTGTCTCAGCATCGTTGGTCCTTCTCATTCAAACCTGGCCAGTCACCAGACAGATCTCCTCTTACACCATGATACTATGTCATTTATTCAAAACAAACTCCATGCAAACCAGTCTGTGGTGGAAAGGGCATAGAGAGAGGGAGAAAGGAATGTTGGGGTTACTCACTGCCGTCATTTTCAGGCTACTGGAGAGGAAAGTCATCGACTTTGTCATCAACTCCTCTTATAGAGCTAAAAGTAGACGCATCACGAAAGACGATGAGTGGCAGGTCATATAATACGGCGGGTTTGACTGTCAGAACTTGTGTTGGAGTGGACTGAATAGCTTTTTTAAACTTTGTTTTCATTTTTTACCTCTTCTCTGCAAAACCTGGCCTACTTATTTTTACCCTCTTCTTGAAGGTTGCCACCAGTTTTGAATTGACATTTGAGTTAGTCCAGTTAATAGTCTTAGCCGTATAGATTTGGTTGTTGGATGTTTGTGTCCTGGGTTCTCTCTACCCAGCGTTTCTAACTTCTCTGTTACTGGGCACTACTATTCAAATGTTTAAAGAGCTACGTTTAAAAAAAGAGAAAAAACAAAATATAGAGAGGGGAGTATTGAGTGTTCTCTTCACATGGAGCTTTTCAATTAAAGACACACAATTTCTATTGAGGACAAAGGACCAGTTGGGTCACATCATTGGAATCCTGCTTGTGTGTGTGTGTGTGTGTGTGTGAGTGAGACTATGTGTCTGTCTGTGAGACTGTGGTTGTATGTGGGGCTAGAGCTGTGCCTCCCTTATGTAAGACTGTTCAAAGGAAGACAGGACAACAGAAACCAGCCCAAAACACTATTACAAAGATGTTTTGTTTTTGTGTCATTGTAATGTTTCACATGACAAACAGACACCACAACTTCTGGTGTTTTATAATACTGAGAATTTTCCTCTAGTCTATCCACCAAGTTGGGCTCAGAGGGCCTGGGTTAATAATCCAGTATTAGGTTTAGAAATCGTTCCTTCACTCGGTTATGAGTAGGTGGGTTTGACTCAGAGATGTGGCCTATACCGACTGATAACGTCACATTTTGTAATTCCAAAAATACTTCTATTAGCTATGATTTACCTCTTTGTTCTGTCTGCTAATGAGCACCATCTGACGCTGTCACCTTTACATTGTTGTCTGACAGCTTCAGAAACCCACCGCTGCTCAGATGGACCTGCTGCTGTGTGTCTGAACCAGTGCAGTGAATTGGGAGGGTCTGAAATGATTAAATAGATTTGTGGCGTTAGCAGTTTTGACCGCTATCATTTGAAATCGGAAAATTCGTCAAATCTCCAAGTTAACAGGCTCTCCCTTTAATTTGGATTATAACCAAACTGTGTCCACAGGGGGGCGCTGTTGTATTTGACCCAGGCACTAAATGATCCATGATGTTCACCTTAATAGAGACTGAAAAGATAAAAAGTTGAGCCCCTCCAGAGTTTAATAGTCAGTGGAGCTAATGGAGGCTAATTCTCCATAGTCAGAATCGGCAGCAGATGATGTCACCAACAGGCACCAGCCTGTTTTCAAAAACGTAGACAAAATAGTGATTGAATTGATGTGGAATTTATTAGTCATCTGGTAATTTTAAACACATTAATTGAAGCGATTTTAACAATTATGTAAAAATTATCGCTATTATCCCGAATAATCTCAATACGTAGATGTGTAGTATTTATGACAGGCCTATTATTGAGAATTTAAACTTCCTCAAGCAAATAATGAGAAACACATGATGTTACGCTTCCCAAACTTCTACGTATATCTAGACTTTGTCAGAGGTCAGGACTACTTATGATTGTGTTCTCTCTGGCAGGGAGACCTGGGAAGAGAAAAAACACTAGGGTAATGGTTAACGCAGAATTTTGTCACCTTTTCAGTCTACGCTATCCGGGAGGCAGCCACCTGTAACTTGATGAAGCTGGTAGAGAAATTTGGAGCAGAGTGGGCTCAGAATACCATCGTACCCAAAGTTCTGGGAATGGCCAACGACCCCAATTACCTCCACAGAATGACCACTCTGTTCTGCATCAATGTGAGTCCGTTCATCTCCTCCATGATTCCATCTCTGACCTGTGAAACATCTCATTAATAGAAGGTTTCAATCTCTGACTAAAACCATTTTCCTTGTGTGGTAGGCTTTATCAGAAGCTTGTGGACAGGACATCACCACGAAGCAGATGCTGCCCGTCGTCCTCAAGATGTCCAACGACCAGGTGGCCAACGTTCGCTTCAACGTGGCCAAGTCCCTTCAGAAGATCGGCCCCGTCCTCGACAGCAAGTATGTCGTCGATTCCATCTTATCTCTCATTTTATTGGCATCAAAATAAAATATAGACCCGGCTGTTGAATGTCATCGTCTGTCTCTGGTCCAGTTCCCTGCAGACAGAAGTGAAGCCGGTGCTGGAGAAGCTGGCCTCAGACACAGACATGGACGTCAAGTACTTCGCCCAGGAGGCAATCAGTGGTGAGAATTCATCCCAATCTGCCTTCATGTGTAACACGCGTGTCTGACAGGTAATGATCAACTCTCATTTTCTCCTCTCTACAGTTCTTGCCCTCGCATAAAACCATCCCAACAGACCCGACCCAGACCACCACCGAAACAACAGCGCAAACACTTTTACAAGATATTTATTGACGTGCAGGAACAACTGGTTGATGTATAGAG
The DNA here is from genome assembly GCA_009660295.1 of Lophius piscatorius. NCBI lineage: Eukaryota > Metazoa > Chordata > Actinopteri > Lophiiformes > Lophiidae > Lophius > Lophius piscatorius. The sequence continues at coordinate 42,394 of VRLP01003416.1, forward strand.
AAATCTCTTAACGTTTGTTTAATCTCTTTTCTTCTGTTTCCTGTCCAGTTGTAGACGTGTCAGAGCATCACAGGCTCTTTGCTGTACATTAGTGCTTAAACCAAGGCAGAGCTGTGAAACTGCATGCTGACTAATGTGCTTCTGTACGACTTAGGCATCGCTAACCAGAACCCCTCTCACATTCCTCCCTCTGACGTCCCCCATCACACGTTGATGCCCACTGCCGGGGGCCACGCTGCTGCTGCTGCACTTAATTTCCCACTCCAGATCAAAACGGAGCATCAGATGTTTCAACAAACCGTTTATTTTCCTCCTGAATCACTGATGGTTTTTTCTTCTCCCTGAGAACCGGTGTGGCTCTAAAAACCAAGTTATCCATAGTTCTGTTCGGGTCTAGTCGTTTTTGTCCCCCCCCCCCACCACCAGCAGCAGATGCATTTTCTATTCTTGCATGTACTCTAAACGCGGTGATTGCACGTACTTACGATCTTAAACATTGTCCCTCTGCTCCGGTTCTTCACCCGTAAGTGACCCGGGCCCGCTGTGAGGGGGACCAGCTCAGTTTTAATTCTCTCTCCTCTGAACCCTCAGTGATTCTAGTCGGTGTGCAGGATGCAGACGTTGTGATTATCTCTAAATCTATCTTCTCGGCAGAGTTCTTCATCTTTGGGCCACTATGACTCTAAGAAGCAGTGATGGTATTTTTTTCTTTTAAGTATGTGAACTGTTTTCACCTATTCTGTAAAGGACGTCAGAATGCTAAAACTTAAAACGGCTGTCACGGTTGGGACTAACCTGACCTTTGTGTCCTGGATCGCCCACCGCCTCTGTTTTCCTTTAAATCCACACCGAGTCCTCCAGCGTTGAGATCAGCGAGCTCCTCATGATGCTCTGCTCACGGATCTCCTCACCATGGAGAACCAGGCCGTGCGTTCAAAGGGAAGTGCGGTCTGAGGGAGGGGGGGGGGGTCATGGAGCATGTGTATGTAAGGCTGCATAATGTTTTATTATGGGGTGGGAGCCGAGGTGGGATATGGGTGGACTGGATATATGTATCGTCTGTTGATAAAAAAACTCTTCTCTCTCCCAGAGCTGCTCCTGCTGTTCTCCTCTTCTGTCATTTTGTTCTCTTGAATAAACCAAGATTGTTGATCGCCCTGTATCAAGATGACTGTGCTTTTATTTTTATTTTTGATTCTATTCACAGTTGGGATGCTGTACTACTGTATCTTGATCTGAATAAAGTAACACAAATGAACCAGTGAAGAAGGATTTCTAATCATTTACTGCTCGAGTTCAGCGAGTTCTCTACTGGCTGTAATTAGCAATTTGCTGCTCGGCGATGATCAGGAGGAAATTGTCTGAAGAGACGACAAGAGTCTGAAATGATTTCACCCGTGAAATACACAGCATTCAGTTACAATCAGTGGAGGATAGGAACCACGTACGTTAACTGAAGTACTGTGCCGGAGTAAACATTTGAGGGGATTTTATAATTCGACATTTCCGGAGTAATTATTGTTCATTCTACTTTAAGTCTTTTTTTTTTTTTTTACTTTATTGAAAGGAACACTAGATTAAAACAAAATAAAATGACACCCAGAATAAGTGACCATGTAGAAGTACTGATAATCGCTCAAAGTAATTTAAGGTTGAATCAAATTTCTGGGCTGTGCTGCAAATAGCAAATTTAATCAGAAGAGGATAAGGTCGGAGTTACAGAATCCTGACTTTGAAATCGGAATTCCAATATTATGCTTGGAATTCTGAGGGGGAAAAAATTAGTAATTAACTATTAAGCTTCCTCTTATAATTTTTAATTTATATTTTAAGCACAATTCATACATGAAACTTTAAAAGACACCCACCCCTCATTGAAGTCACTTTCTTCAACTCCTGATTCATACATTCAACTTAAATGAACATGAAACAATTCTAATTTTCAGGATTTTTTGTGCCTACTGTGTCAATAGTTATATAACCTGTTCAATAGACTATCCATTTTCTGTATAATATGCAATTGGAATAATAAACAAATATATATTTTGGTCATCCCTATGATCTGCTCAACTCTTATCGCTCTGCTCAGGAATCACGTGACCTGCAGCCAGTGACGCCACTTCCGCTGGCGGGAAAGTCTGAACGTCAGTGAGGTTAGTCATGCTTCCTCTCATTTTTGCACAAAACGCTGAGGTAATACAACAATGTTTTAATTATTTGCCAACTCTTATCACGAAATCAGAGCAACTATTTATTAAATGTTTAAAACGATAATATGACAGAAATCCATGATATTTTGTCCTGTCATGCTGTGGGTTCTGCTTTGAGGTTAGCGCTTGGAGCTGGGCACAAAATGGTGGATATGTAAAATTAGTTACTGGTCTGGGTGTGTCGTTAATGAGTAACAGTAAAATGTGCCTTGGAAATTGAAAGATTTTTGATTATTCTCCAGTCATTATATATTCTGGATCATTTTAATAGTTACTGATTAAGAAAGGAAGTAATTTTTTCAATTATTTTTGTTCTTTGTTTTGTTCACATCACATTGTTTTTCAAGATAAAATGTTAAATCTTACAGTTGTATGGAAAGGAAATGCTGAAAATTTTAAACTGAAAGTGTTTTTATGAGATTAGAAAAGTATAATGTATAAAAAAAAAAAAACGTTTTTTTTTCTACCTATACTTGAATTGTAAATGCAATTCTGGAATGGCTCATATGTGTAAATAGAAAAGCAATAATGCCCTTTAAATGTATATATTTGGACTTTTTTTTTCTAAATTACTCTTACTGGCTTGTGACAATAAATCCTCAAACATGTCCAGGTCCTGCCAGCAGGTCTGAATTGGTTTGAAGTGTGGAGATTGAAGCTCCTCTTAGACCGGAGATTGTTGTTTTTAAACCAGCAGTGTGTTTCTCGCCTTATTATCTGGCTGGAGAATAAATCTACCTCATCACAGATGTCTCCCAGGTGGCTGCTGCAGATTCTCCTCCATGTTTTGTCTTTTATAATAACTTAAATCTACGTAGGGCTTTTCAAGAGACCCAAGGACACTTTACATAGTTTGTCACAAAAGAAAAAATAATATCGACAAGAGCTGAAAATAAAGTCAGTGGATTGGAAAGTTCACAGAGTTAGCCCAGGTTTTGAGGTATTTGTGTATGGGTGATGTTTGAAGTGTTCTTTGAAAATGTCCAGATACGAGGCAATGCGGATTGCAGCGGGGAGAGAGTTCCAGAGGGTGGGGGCTGCGACACAGTAGGATTTATCTCCAAAAGTTTGCAGTTTGGTGTGTGGGGTGGAGAGCTGACCCGTGTCTGAGGACTACAGCTTGCGGACTGGAGCGTATGGATGAAATTGTATTCTCCACCATCAGCATCCCCACTGCAAGATGATGCCGCCACCAGCCCTCATGGAAGGGATGATGTTTTTTATGCACAAAAATGGTAAATAATCTTAGAAACAACAACTCTGGAGGACATGGGCTTGATTTCAGATGTTCCTGATCTGATATTTGCTCAGCCCTAACCTGGCATGCAGCTGCTGTGGAGATGAAAGTGTAGCTCCTTCAGACCGGGGAACCATGCAGAGCAGGGCAGGAGCTGCAGCTGACACCTGCCCCCACCCTGTTGCTATAGATAGGCGGAGAGGAGAGCTGCAAAAAAATAAGGACTGGGACTGGAAAACATTTTCTTTGCTCTCAGCAAAGTGTGAAAAATGTGTTTCCTCTTTTTAGTTTGTGTGTTTTTTTTGGGTTTTTTTTTCTTTCCAAAAGCTCAACTTGGACGAACCATCGTTTTTAGGGAAATTCCAAATGAGCAATAAGCCGAGAGGATTAGAGCAATAAATCACATGACGGGGATCTTTATGAGAATCTTAGCCTTCCTTTTTTTAATCTACTCAAATCTCCCATCAGCCTTCCTCTGAGCCGCGTGTCCGGCCAGCTCCTCATCACCAGAGCACATCATGCACATACGCTGAGATGCACAGGTTTGATGAAGCCGCTGTGTGTGTCAGCACATTCTGCTCCAGCGAGGAGGCCACCTGGAGATCTGTTTAATATCACAGCTTTAATGGCAGCACCGGCTTTTTAAGGAGCGGGGCGATGTAGGAGGAGGATTGATTGTAGATGGAACCTCAGGGATGGATAACCGACGTCTCCCAATAACATAAAATCTTCATTAAAGCACAATCTACTTGAGGGCGAGGGCTAAATCCATCCGCCTTCCCCCGCTGAAATCCACTGGAGCTCATGAGGCAGTAATGAAATAGAGGCAACCTATTTCTTTCTATTTAGATCCTGTTATTTGTAGGGATTTTCAGCAGCCAGAACCCTTGACAGCGCTGAGAGCCCTGACGTCAATGCAGCTGCCTCCCAGGACTGTGTCATTTATAATGAAAGGAGTCAAGCAAAGCCCCCACGCAAGCAGCACGCCACACGCACAAACACACACCGGTACACACAGTAAGGTCACATGCTCTTTAGGTGACAAATGAGAAACCACAGTCGAGGAGAGGAAGAGCGTTAGCCCACGCTTTTTTCCTTGAGTCACCTTGTCACTTCAGACCCCCACCAGTTATTCTGTCACCTTTCAGACATGCAGCAGGGATTATAAACTGGAGACAACATCAGAGCAAACAGGATCACTTAGGTGTGTGTGTCTCTTGGCCAGAGCTTACAGGAGCTGATATCTTTCCAGACACTGCTGGGTCATCTGTACTGGGATTTCTGGTGCTGTCCATCTGGGTTCAGAGTGGGCGCAAAAAAAAAAGGAGGTGGGGGGAAGTGAAGCTGAAACATGATTTGGTGACCTTCAGTGAGAAACAGTATTGTATCAGATTCATTCTCTGCAAAGCATGCATGCTGCAGTTGTTAACGTGTTATTAAAGTGTTATAACATAGGGGGAAATTTAAAATAAAATAAAAAAAGATGCAGTTTGATACAAAATGTATCTTCCATGCAAAACCCATTTTATTTTCATCCCTGCTGTAATTCCGTGCAGCTTGGTGAGCTCCTGCTCTAAAAGACGCAGTAGGATGTTGTCATCCATCCTCCTCCCGTTGGCACGGCAACCATTGATGTCATTAAAGTATACGTGGGGCCTGATGAGTGAATAGGCATTTGATATTGTGATATGTTTGGGAGAAGAAAAGAGAAGATTGCTGCCGTCTGTCCTCTCTCAGCTTTCTTTATTCTTCGTCTATTCCCTCAGGAGTGTCTGACAGGCTGAAGGTCTCAGCAGCAGACCATCGTACTGGATGCTTACTATTAATAACTACATTTAACTACAAAGGATTTGCATCTTGTGAGGAAATCAGCTCTTTTTAAATATAGACGCAAAGTGTGTCAAAATATCCTTTTATGAAGTTTTGGATATGTGGAGGAGGAGGAGGAGGAGGAGGAGGAGGCTCATGGTGGATCTTCTGTCTTATCGCTCTTTTCCCGGAGTCTAACAATCTTTCATTAAAGGCAAAAAAATGTGAGTCAGGATTCGGACCTCGGGTCAGAGTGAGCCATCACAGGCTTCAGACTGATCAGTCTGGGTCAGCAGGACCAGGACTGGGTTGTTTACATGGTCTGATACCAGGAAGAGAAGTGACACCCTGGTTTCCATGAACAGAGCGACTCCCTCCTCTCTCTCTCTGTCACTCACACACACACACTGCCCCACACACACACACACCTCCGGTGGTGTATTAGTGGGATTAGCTGTCCTCTGTCTGTGTGGCCTGATTGGATTGACATGATCCGCTCCACACAAGGACAAACCTCTGCGCTCCAACAGCCCTGAGGGGTTCCTCTCACCCTCCTGTGGTGATGCGTGCGCTCAGAGTTTTCCCAGAATCCCGCAGCTTCTGCTCAGACGTGGAACTGAGGTTAAACCAATCAGGTGCGTCTTCAGGACAGACCTCCTTTGGCCAAAAAGATGCTTGAGTTTCACGAGGTTTGGGAAACATGACGGAGTACTTGCTCCACAGATGGAAGAAGTGATGTCACAGCGGTCGGGGGCTTTAGTTGGCATCCAAGTCACTCCCACTCCTGCGTCAGACGAAACATCCTCTGATCGTACAAAAGAGAAGGAGGTTGACTAAAAAAGGATACTTGATCCAGATATTTAAAAGGACCCTGTAATGTGGATCGTTCAGAAATGTTCTCCGTCTGAGATTCATGCCCCCCCCCGCTGCTTTTAGTTTTGTTGGATGAACGTTGAGGGTCCATTCAGAATCTTTCCTCGACAAAAATGTAGGAATGTAGTGGAAGCTAGGTTAAGAAAAGTAGTTTCATGCTCTCTGGTGCTGGTGAAGTACAGAGGAGGTCAGAAGGAGTCTCTTTGTGGATTTAGAGAAAACGTGCGACGGAGTGGCGAGGAAGGAATTGTGGGATTGCATGAGGAAGACTGAAGTGATAGAGAAGTATGTTAGCGTGTTACAAGATATGTATGGGAGCAGCGTTATAGCAGTGAGGTGTGCAGTAGGAGTCACGGACGGGTTCTGAATTGGTTCTGAGCCCCTTCTTGGTTGCTATGGTGATGGACAGACTGACAGGTGAGGTCAGACAGGAGTCTCCATGGACTATGATGTTGGTGGATGACATTGTGATCCGTAGTGACAGGGAGAAGGTGGAGGAGAACCTAGAGGGGTGGAGGTATGCACTAGAGAGAGGTCTCAGCTGGAACATGGTTCTGACCCTGCGGAGCCTCGTTCTGACTTTAGGTTCTTTACAGGGACACAAAGTCAGAAGAATGCAGGAAACAAAATGTCCAAACTTGAAGAGTTGAAGGGAAGGTGAGTGAAGAGATGTCCTGCAGTGATGGACCTCTCCTGTGGTTCAGTTCTGGACCCGGTCCGGCTGCAACTTGACTTAACAGAAATTCCCCATTTTTTTTCGCAACACCACTTCTTCTTCTTCTTCTTCTGTCTTCTCACCTCTTCTTCTTCTTCTTCTTCTGTCTTCTCACCTCTTCTTCTTCCTCTTCTTTTGTCTCCTCACCTCTTCTTCTTCCTCTTTTGTCTCCTCACCACTTCTTCCTTTTCTTTTGTCTCCTCACCTGTTAGTCAGAGAGAATTCAGTTTGTAACATGACCGGGGAAATTCTGTCTAGGTTAGCTGGACAGAATTTCTGGTTCAAGAGAACCAGAACCAGTTCTGTTGCTCTCTTTCCATTGACCCACCTTGGATTTTGTTCTGCTTGAATTGATGTCTGGCTCAGGTGTGACTCAACAGTTTCCATCGATCACTTGGTGTGATTTCCTTTTCCACAACATTAACCCACGCCTGCAGCGGGCCGTCGCCACCACCGCCAGCAGTTTATCACTAGAGAACGGTCCGATTACAGCAGGTGTAAAGTTCGAGCGCCTTAAAGTCCATTTTGTTTATTTATGTTTTATTATAATTTGTTTTATTTAAGTCCAAAATATTTACATGTAAAGAAAAAAAGACGTGATTTCCAAAAGAAAACATATATTTGAAGCAGGAGTTATTTTTTGCAGGATTTCTGTCAACAGGAAAGAGACAGAACTCTGGAAAGACTTTTATATTCCTGTTTTCATGTGTTGCAGGTTCACAGGACCAGAACCAGGAGCTTTCTGGCACCGGTTTGCTCCTGGAGCACCTGCTCTTGTTGGGTTCTACATATATGATGGACTTAAAGTATCGCTGGTTCAACTTCAGGGAGAACATGGGTCTCCTCTTCCCCCTCCTCCTCTTCTTCATGGTTGGACGGAGGAGACCTCATCATCCGAGTTGTCGTTGACTCCATGAGGCTTTTCGAACTTCATCAGATCTTCCAGACCAACGTTTGACCCAATCAAGGCGTCCAGAGCCGCCACACAGTACCAGCACTTCCTTTTTCTACTTAAAGTTCTGTTTTCAGGTATCAGTACTTTTTACTCCTTACAAGTTCCAAAGACGCGTTACTTTAGTCGACGGCTTTTATTGCCCGTTTTTCTAACTTCACAACTAAATATATATGAAAACGAACAGAACCAGAACAGTCAGAACATTAGACCCGGTTTCTCCCCATTCACTCAAATGCTGCTCCGAACATTACTTAAAAAAATTGTTTACTACTTTTTACTTCTACACTTTTTTCCCCCAGAACCTTCTACTTTATACCCTTAAGGCTTTTTTCACTTTTACACCAGAACTTTCAACTTTTATACCATGTATTACTTTCACAGTCATACTTTTATACAACTGCTTTTGTATTTAATACTACTAACACTCATCTATATACCTTTTATTTGTTTACTAATACATTTTACATTTCTTACAGCTACTTTTCACTTAATATACTTTCATAGAAATTTTCATCAGATGCTTTTTATTTATACAATTTTTATACTCGCTTCTTATTTTATACAACTACTTTCAAAACATCTTTACTTTTTACTATAATATTTATTCTTTTTACTTGTTTTTTACTTTGATAACATTTCAGACTTTGTACTTTTTACAATAGTAACTTCTACTGGAGTAAACGACCTCTATTTTTGCCGCAGTGATGACATCATGCTGCTTGAATCCACCTTCAGTCTGTCCGTCAGAAGTTCTGCTGAGGGACGAGGCGGGAGGTGAGTAGGTTCTGATCAGACGTAGTTCTTTGGAGCATCAAGATATCCAAACCTACCTTTAGTCTCAAAGCGGGTGGAACAAGTTTGTTCTGGATCTTTGTTCTTATTTGGACTTTGTTGTCATTTGTATATTTGGTGGTTGGGCCGCAGGGCAGCTTCACCGCAAGAAGGTTCTGGGTTCAAATCCCCTCCTGTTGTGCGTCCTGCAGGTTCTTGATTTTGTGGGGCTCCTCCCACTTTTTTTTTTTTTTTAAGTCAGACTCCCAGCGAGACAGGAGTCTGATAAAGAGAGAGAGAGACACACACACACACACACACACTTCACGTTTTTATGTTCAATAAACATTTTTAATCTCAACAGCAAGTTAGCTTATGTGTGGTCAACATCAATGAGGGTAATTATAAAACTGGATTTCTATTGATAGATAGATGGTTTCGTCTTTTGTTTCATCAGCAGGAGGTACTTGGAAACCGGTCCACTAGAATCTTCATGTCTTCAGCTAGAGAAATATTGCTATAATACTTTTGAATGGCATACACTGATTGACCAACGAGAGAGAGAGAGAGAAGAACAGTAGAGAGGGAGAGAGCAGTAGAGAAGAACAGTATAGAGAGAGAAGAACAGTAGAGAGAGAAGAACAGTAGAGAGAGAGAGAGCAGTAGAGAAGAACAGTAGAGAGAGAGAGCAGTAGAGAGAGAGAGAGAGCAGTAGAGAAGAACAGTAGAGAGAGAGAGAGAAGAACAGTAGAGAGAGAGAGCAGTAGAGAAGAACAGTAGAGAGAGAGAGCAGTAGAGAAGAACAGTAGAGAAGCTGATTGAGAAGCTCCAGAACTCCACACGGTGGGTCGTACAGGGAAACTTCTGAGCGACTTTGGTTTTGTACCTTTGTTAAAACCTGGGCTCTTCTTTCAGAAGGAAGAAAGAATGAAATGAAACAAAACAGATCAAAGGGTCTAACGGGAAATAACGGTGCTATTCAGAGTCTTAATTTAGATTGAAAAAAGTAAAAGGCACACTGAACACTTTTTTTTTTTTTTTTTTTCTTTCCTTACCCCTTTTTTCTTTTTTTGTAACGTTCAACACAAAACTCGTCTCGGCGCCGCCCGAGATTCTCTACGCGTCTACTTTGTACAAAGAAAGTGTCACTCGTTCTCGGATCAAAAGTTACTCCGTCTGGTCTTCGTTCAAAGAAAAGCGTTTTTGTGTCCGTTATGTGGTGGAGGAGCTCCACCTCCGCCACAATCATCGCCTCCACCTCCTCGCCATCAAAGTGCTCTAGTATTTAACGTCCACAGGTCCCGCAGCAGCGAGAGATAGCAATCATCAAAAAAAAAAAAGACTGACTTAAAGGGAAAATCCGCCCTTTTAATGCTTACAGAGATTTGAGGTTGTTATTTGACGCACTTTTTTCCCCCCACACTCCTCTGGCAGCTCTTCCGGTACGTTTTCAACACGACCCACAATCCATCTGGGCGTGAGCGCCCTCCTGTCAACAAAATGTAAACATACCCAGCAAACCTAACCAGTTTGGCAGCAGGTCTTCAGGCTGCTGGGATTATCAGAATTATCTCCTTTCTCTTGCGAGTTGTTCCAGAGAGATCTCGGAATCTCGTGAAACGACTCGTTTATGAGAATGAACTACATTTGTTTGGGTTTTTGAAAGCAGGTGAGTTTTGGAAAAAATACATTTTTTCATTTAAGTAGACCAAATTACCAGTTCAATAATCAGCAGATAATCCGTTGGGGGTTGGAGCCTATCCCAGCTGACATTGGGTGAGAGATGGTGGGAACGGCCCGTAGGAGTGAATTCTGATTCAAAGTCTTGACCCTGTGATGAACCGGTGACTTGTCCCGCCCCTCGCCAAATGTCAGCTGGGATAGGCTCCAACATTTTTACAAACAAAAGTCAAATTCTGACAGTTTCAAAGGCATTTCTGACATTATAGAGACCAAATTATTGATTCAATACTCAACCAATAATCTGATCTTCAGCAGGATCCTAATCTGCTGTGGGGAAAAAATGTCAAAAAGCATTTTTCGGGTGGATTTTCCCCTTCAAGCCACGCCCCAGGACCGCAACCTCCAGTTGGTCCTTAATTCATAGCCATCATTTTAAGACGGCGACTCCAGAGACCCCGTAGACCCAGTGTGAACTCTGGAGCAGGTCTGCTCGGTCTACGGAGGGAGTTAATCTGACTTCAAACGCTCCTACAGTTCAACGCACAACCAGACGCTCACACAGTCTGGCAGATGGTCAAAGTCCCATAATCTCCTCCCAACACTCTGACGCTCGCCGTCCCCTTATTCCCTGAAAAAAACAACTTTTTTTTTTTGAAAACTCATCATCTGTCATAGAAGATGCGTCTGTGCGCTTCACGTGGATTGAAGACAGTCTGTGGAGGTCGGAGCGGTGGCGAGCCTTTAGTCGGAGAGATCCAGTGCCATGTGACCGACATTCTCCTGGTCTTCGCCTAACAGCAGCGCCCCCCCCCCCCACAACAAACTTTCAGGAAATGTAACGCAGGGAATCATTACGGCTCCGTTCCATCGGTACAAACGTGATTCGACAACAAAACATCTGCTGCTCCGAGGATGGAAACCAGGATTAATCCAACGTCGATACAGTTTTTTGTCTCTTTCAGTTATGACGGAAAACTATTAGACAAATTTGAAGTAGGAATTGTGCGTCCACACACACACACACACAAACACACACCACACATACACACACACATTTATACGCACGCCCCTGCACTTTGAGGGCGAGTGAGTTGAGAGATTATCTCCTGGTAGCATCATCAGAGGATGATGTCATCGCCGTCGGGAACCAATCAGAGTGGGCTGTCCAGGTGAGGTCTCCGCTCATAATCCCTCGACATCAAGGATTAATATTGCTTCAGTATTGCCAGAAAAATAGAGAAATATTGAGCGCCTAACGCCGGCGCTACTTCTCAACCAAACACGCGCCCGTGACGTCAGCCCTCATTTATCAGGCCACCATTCAAAATCTGTTGAGCGTCATGAAAGCTGGCGCCTGTGCGGCGCCGGGATGGAAAAAGGAGGAGGAATATCGGGTCAGTAGTGTAAGAAATCAGGATCAGTAGTCAAAAGTCACAAAAACCACAGAGATAGTGTGTGTTATTGGCGTCACACGGCCCACACCAGCGTCTACGTCCGTCAGAGTTCAGCGTCATTAGAATGTTTGGAGCCTTTCTTCAGGTAAAAGACAAAAGTTACCCGTTTTTACTTTGGAGAGAAATACTGTAAGTGTTGACTGTGTGTGCTGACGCGGCGTCAGCCTCGTGACACGGTCGACACTTGAATCTGTGGTGAGGAACGGTACCGTGATAAATGAGGGCTGTTTTCTTTTTCAATCTACGGAAATTTTAAAGAAAAAAGAAATGCACAAGAAGTGTATCAAGGAACCGAGTCTATCTTTTGTGGATGTTGTCCTATTTTAAATACAAAAAGCGTTGCCAGTCGTTTTTCCTTCCGGTTGCCTGTCGTTCAGTTGGAAAGGAGTTCACCTCAGCGCGGCGCTCCACCCCCAGCCCGCTTCCTCCACGTGCTGCAGTCGTCACAGCGTCTTTGAGAACGGCGGGCTCGCCCAGTGAAGTTCACATTGTGCCACGTATTGGACCCGCTCCTGCCTCACGGACCCGAGGAGGAGGAGGAGAGGGGGGGAGGGAGGAGGAAGGCTAAGGGAGGATTTTGGTAGAAAGGTTGTCTGAGGTTTGTCCCAACTAAAGAATAAAGTCTGTATTTAGTCGTATGAACAAGAACACTCCTCCACCCTGTTGCTACGCTCAGGGCCTCCGCTCATTACTCCACCCTCCGTTCTTGGTGCTGCGTGGCTTCTCATTGCTTAATACTGCTGCCACTAAACCCCCGACAGCTGGCTTCAGTTGACCAGTACGAAGCCATGCTGGGAATCCACAGTCTCCATCATCTCGCTGTCCAGGAGGGAGTTCTGCAGCTCAGGAAGGCCCAGGCTGTCTGACTGACCCGGACCGGCTAAACCCATGATGACCGCATGCTCTCCTAGAATGGGTGGGGGCAGTAAGGTGGGGTCCAGTGCGAACTCGTAATGCTCCGAAAGGAGAGCCTCGGCGGAGGGTCCCAGAACATTCTGCTCACAGCCGGCAGGGAAGCTGAAGGCTTCAGGCAGCTGGGGGGCGTGGAGGTGGTGGAGGTGAGAACCAGCGGCCATTTGTTGGGTGTAAGGGTGGTGGTTCATGTAGGGATCGTAGACCAGCCCATCTCCCGGTTCCATCAGAGGACTCAGGCTATGTGGATGGCTGAAGGGAGGCGAAGCTTGAGGACCACCCTGCTGCTGAGGCTGGTGGGTGGGTTGCATGGGGGGGCCCTGAGGAGGGGCGCTTTGAGACACCGCCTGGTCCAGAGCCGGGCTGCCGGGTGGGTAGGATCCTTCAGCTATATGCATCTGGTTGAAGTAGGACTGCAGCCCCGCGCCCTGGGGCTGCTGCAGGTACATCCTCTTCTGGAGGAGTCTGCAGAGAGCAGAGGAGACGGCTGAGCACAGACAGACAGACAGACAGGCTGTTTAAGGACAGACGGCTCGGAGAATTCATTTGTGAGCGCCGCTGGGCAACATTCAGAACAAACAGAATTCTTTTAGGAGTCAATCAGGACGTTTCCGGCAGGATTTGCTGAGAACAGGCAGCTGCCCCCGGATTAAACCTCAGTGGCGGCCGCATCACTAATGTGTTCACTGATTCAGCGGGGTCTCTTGTGTTGATTGACAGGTAGGGGGGAAAACAGCGCTTAGTGGGAGGGATTAAGAACGGGAACAACTTCCTCCTACATTGGAGTTAGGTAAATCTATGTTTGCGTCTGTAATGCGAGGATCTGACGCCTACCGTGATGTTGGACTCAGTGCGGCTGTAGGACCCTTTTCCCACGCCGCCTGTTGGGTCGCCTTCATGAGTGAGTGAGACAGGTGTGTCTCACCTGGAGGTCTATAGTTTTTTTGAGCTTGGCATGAGACTTCTTTAGCCTTTTTTCCTTCTTCTTTAAGTAGAAAATTAGACTTTTAGACATGCACTTGATTTTATTAGACAATAAATGGATTTTCAGATCCAACTTTAAGTTTTGACTTTCGAACCATATTATGTTGATGGAGCACGCGCACGCCACGGGACGGAGGGACGCCTGACAAAGTGGGCCTACGACGCTTGCATCTACCCACTTCCCCGATGAAGATAGGCCCCGCCCCGAAACGTCACACATCTGGAACGTTTCTGCTCCCGTGTCGAAGTACGGATTGGACGGCGAGAGATGCTGCAGCGACTTTGTTGATATGATGATGATGATGTTGTTTTGTCAAACTGCTCAAGCCCCCGCGACCCTGAACAGGCTAAGCGGTTACAGATATTGAAAGAATGAATGTACAGGTTGCTCCGTCACGCCCTGATCCTGCTACATTTATGATGCGTGCGCGGGCGAAGCTGCGGCGGCTGATCGTCTGCAGGGACTGATCCACGAGCTCCTTTAATAACGGGTCGTTTAAAGTACGTTAACCTGTTGTTTTTAAACGCCACGTTCATCCCTTGATTGACTGACCATGATGTGTTTTCATTCTTTGATGTTTAGTCGCTCATATTCTCCGGGTCGTCTGCCTACAGTCACATTACAGTTAGAAGAATCCATTCCGTCTCAGCCCTAAGCGAGGCGTTAACATTGTTTTTGGCGAACTACGATGTCTCTGACCAACTCTTTTCACTTTGATTGATTGCTATTGTTTTTTTTTTCACTGCAGCTAAATGAAAACTGGACAAAGAAGAAAAGGAAAGGCATGAAGAACGAAGTGCGCTGACAGCGACTCACCTGTGTTCCTGCAGCTGCTGCTCTAAACTTCGAGGAGGCTCCTTGCAGAAGAGTTGACAGCTAGCAGGACTGGTGGCCAAGACGTTGGCCTTTTGGGCGGAGGAGAAGAAGGGGACAGGACAATCACCAGAGGGACATGAGACAAAGCTGCTTCATCTGGCAGAACCGCTGATCACTTAATGTCTAACAGAAGGTTAAGATACGGATCCGTACCGTCACTTAAGTTTACATGTTTACGTGTGTGTGTGTGTGTGTGTGTGTGTGGGGGCTGGACTCTACCTGCAGTCTGTGAGTGAGGTATTGTGTCTCCAAACTCTGTCTGCGGGACAGCAGAGGGGGATGCGGCCCACCTTGGTATAAAGCTAGGCCCTCCTGCTGCTTGGACGCCTCTCCCTTTAATCAGAGACATGAAGCATCAGAACATCAGAGGCTCATGGGATTTTTTATTTCTGTGCATGCAAGAACGTGGACACGTGTGTGTGTGTCCCCCCCCCTCCGTTAATGAAGCAGTGCGAGGGTCTGAGTGTTTGATGGTGGTCTAACTGGATTATCCATGCTGTCTCCTGCCCAAATGCCTGTGTGCCGACCCATCAGCCAGATGCCTCGCTCTAATGGCGAGCACCGCAGGGATTACACAGTGGCTAAATGAAATGAAAGCAAATTAAAAGGATGATGGGGCCGCGACATCATAACCAACAAAGAGCTGTGTTATTACATTATGAGGGCGGGTCAAAGGAAACACACGAGATGTCGTCTGCTGCCACAACGGATTGTTGGATCGCACCCAAAACAGATCTTCTGTGTGTGTGTGTGTGTGTGTGTTTGTGTTGTGTCTGTCGTAACAGTGTGTATCTGTGTGTTGTCTATGTGACTGTTGTGTGCATGAGTGTGTCGTGTCTGTGACTGTTGTGTGTATCTGTATATGTGTGTGTTGTGTCTGAGTCTTCTGTCTATCTTTGTTTGCTGTGTGTAACATGTTTTAGTGTGTATGTCTGTATATGTGTGTGTGTTGTGTATCAGAGTGTATGTGTGTGTGTTGTGTAAGTGTGTGCCAGGCGCTTCTATAGTTCCGTCTGACTGCCTCAACAATGGCTGCATTGACTCTTTCCTGGGATCCAGACTCAGGGCTGCTGCCCCAGGGGGACCGGCGACAGTAAACAGGCCACAGTGGCCTGCTTCTTCTTGATGATAGCAGAGGGACTGTGGCTGGGCGCCGGTCCGGGAATATCTTAGATGTGTAAAGATTTAGGATGTCTGGGTGTGAGGCTGACCTCCAGGAGGTTGTGCAAATGGTGCTGTGGTCCCATAGGGCCCATAGAAGCCCCTTCTCCAGATCCCATCTGTTCCACAAGCATCTGGACTTTGTTTAGCTCCAGGATGCCTTTGGTCCTCGCCAAGTTTTGGAGATGCTGCCGAAACGCGACCAGACCTGACGGCACAAACAAATGCAAAGGATCCAAAGTCAGCATTGATTCCCAACAGCAGATAAACACAATCACGTCTCTCTCCGGAGTTTCAGAGGCGCCATCCTGCCGGAGAATCGGCATTAATGATCGGTGACGTGAGCCAAATTGATTAACTGGCTCTGCCTCTGCTGACAACGTGACTGGACAAACACCGGTGCTTTCAGCGACGTTCTTCCACAAGCTGAAGCACAAGATTACATTTTTTTTATCTTCAACTGATTGAATGATTCCATCCTGCACCCGTCAGGATGGAATCATTTGTGAAAGCAACAGGGATTAGAGCTTGAATAAGTCTAATTTAAGTCTTTTAGGTGCATAAAATGCTCTTAAATCTCCTACTTGGATGTGTGTGTGTGTGTGTGTGTGTGTGTGTGTGTGTGTGTGTGCAGAACAGCGAGAGACTCCAGTTCCGTCCGGCGGTGGTGAGTCGTGGCTGCGAACAACAGGACTCACCACGATGGTGGGAGTTATTTTAAACAGGAGTCAGCAGTCTGACGCAAAAGAATCCGCCGCGTCAACACTCTCCAAAGAGGATTATGAAAATAAATAAATAAGAAAAAGAACTGCAAATACCAACTGGGAACATGCTGAAGATCCAGAGGAGTAAGATGTCATTGTAAGTCATTATTACACTTCTAACCCAGATGAGGTTCGTTGTTGAGGGGAGGGAGTGAAAGAAAAAACAGGCTGTTTAATATTTTTGACATTTCTTCTTTCCTGACATGAAATAGAAACCCTTCCTGTCCGCGTGTGAGAGAGAGAGAGCGAGCGAGAGAGAGATGGGCTGAAGCCTTCAAATATCCATCTGTGATTCATAACGTAAATCACCGCCGCTGTAATCATCCGGGGCACAGGAGAGAGGGGTGTGAAAAAAAGGAGGAGGCGGTGGGGGATTTAGGCGCTTTTATCCAGAAGGCGGAACATATCGATGTGTGCGTGACGGAGCAGCTGCAGAGAGTCGACGTTCTTCCTTCTGACGGGGGTTCTGGAGCTCGTGGGTCCCACGTCACCTCGGACACGATACGGAACTCCGAGCTGCTCGGGATTGACGTTCCGTCTGTGCGAACATCTCAGTACAGAAACATGGTGGGATGCTTAGAACAGGAAGAGGTAGAACGGGTGGGCAACTTGTGAACCTGCAGGTGAACGAGTGAACGCAGCACTCTGCACTCAGCAGCATCTCTACAGAGAAGGTTCTGCTGTGTAGAAGAAGGAACAGGGATTTTATTTATTACATTATTTACTAATAATCACTTTGCCGATTTTTTAAAAGTCTGATCGGCTCAATTCCAATTTTTTTTATTTTATTTTGTCCTTACTGGTGTTACAAAGTGCCAGCTTTTTGTTTTATGGTTTACTTGTGAGATGTTGGGAGCCGTGTTAGCTCATGATCGCGTACAACCGGCCTCAAGAGAGGCTGATCGGCCGATTTCATCAAAATAGGTCTCCAACAGGCCAAAGACACGTCTGATCATCCCTCATTTTTAGAACAGCGCCTCCACAGGTGAACAGATGGGGGTGCAGGTTCTCCACAACTTTAGGCTCCATGTGAAAATGGATTCCTTTTCGTATGTGGCCGGTTTTTAAATGCCACAATGACATATTAAACTTTGGATGACACCAGCAGAGAGGAGAGGCAGCAAACAAAGCCTTGGTCATCTCATGTTTTCAAGGTGGTTTCATTTTCTGACTTGTAGTCTTCAGACCGAGTGGACCCGACTTCATCTGGGGCCGTTTGTCCGGTTTCGTGCGGTTCCACCTGAGTCAAATAGGACTTTTTGATACTGTTTATGAACCCGGTTATTGTCAGTGTTTGTGTATTGTATGGTAGACTCTTTCTACCATAAATACCCCTCTGAGCTGCACTGCGGGTTTGTCATCTGTCAATCTGAGCCCGCGTGATCTTTTACAGAAGTTTGTGCTTCATGCACCAGTGAGCCTTTGGTGTCCATTACTCTGGCACTGGTCGACCAGTTGGACCACTCTGGTAGGTACCCAACAGGATTGGTAAATTTATCCGGCTCAGATTCTTACGGTTTCTTCCTCTGAGGTCAGATTCTTCACCTGCTGCCTGATGAACCCGCCCACTGACCGATACCATCGTGATGAGATAATCACTGGTTCTAATGTTATGGCTGATCACTGTATATAGCCGTTCTCTGAGACCCATTAAGAACAAAAAAAAGGTCACCGTTCACATGATATTACGGTAAATTACCATTTAAAAAACAGATATAATGTCAACCTGTTTACATAAAATGACAGTATATTACTTATAAACTTATATACGTATATAAACTTTTTCTAAATTAAATTGTAAAACGAAAATGCTGTAAAAAAAAAAAAACGGCAAAAGACAGTATCTATATATATAATGACTAAACAGTAAATAACTTTTGTTATTTCTGGTCAGAATAGACGGGAAACAGAATTTTACTGTGAAAATACAAACTTTTGGTACGATTACGGCAAAACTCTGGCAACCACAGCTGCCGGCATTTTACCGCAAATGATACAGATTTTATTTTTATTTTTTTATAGTGTGGTTGGGATTTAATCCTCCTACAGTTTGTTTCTGCCTCATCAATCTATTTCTACTTGAGGAGAAATAAAACAAAAAGGTTCCATTAATGCGTCGCTGGTGCTTTGAGTAAACGGAGGTCGAGTGGAGGGTCCGGTTTTATCAAGGAAACACTCAACCTAAGATAAGATAATCCCTCATCCGTCCCCCTGAGGGGAAATTCAGGTTTAGATTAGACTGACTGCCTGGTGAAAAGTCTGATTTGAGAGGAAAATCCCAGCGTTGAGGGACATGGAGAAAAGAACAGACGGATGGGTTCCAGCGGTTCTGACCTTGGGTGAGGGAGGTGTCGGAGGCGCGTCGTCCTTCTCTGAAGCTGATGGGCGAGCGGTTGTGTGCCTCCCTATGCTGGGACGTCAGGGCAGCCATTGCCGGGTTGGTGGGCCGAGCGCTCAAGAAGGGGGATGGTGTCGGTACCACTTCACTGAGAGAGGGTGGATCCTCCAGCAGGCCGAGGTCGCTGTGCATGGAGCCCATGTCGTAGCCCATGTCCGAGTCTACGCTGCCCATGGAGGGGTTGTGGCCCAGAGTGAATAATTTACCTGGAGGAAAAACATTTTGATTTAACCTCAAAGACATGATCAGGGAGAACGTGTCAGGATCTGACAGAATCTACAGGTGGATCAGGTGACATCATACCTTGGTTTGAGGGTCCTGGCTGGTTGGTCACCTCAGAGAGGGTGTGTCGGCGTTGGCCGAACCGAGCGGTCTGATAGGCGGAGAGCAGGTGGGGCGGATCGTCCTCTGTGTCGGGCTCCTCCGTCTCGATGCCCTCATCTATCGATGTTTCCATCATGTTGCTCGGCGACGAGGTGGAGGACTTGCGGAGGACAGTGGGGGGAGGCAGGGGGTCCAGCAAGCAGCCGTTCACCTAGATGGGAGGATGGATGAAAGAGAATAACCATACATCCAAATTTACCAGCGCTCCGGAGGGGAAACCGCCGGCGCCAGGAACACACACAACATCCATTTGTACAAAACTGCTTTGACGCAAGAAGCAGCCACCACACTGACCATCGGTTACTGTCCTCCCTCTGTTTTCACCACATTTGTTTTCATTCTAGGAGTCTGTGTGTGTGTGTGTGTGTGCGTGCGTGCGTGTTACATCATTTAGACAGGCCTGTGTGTGTTGGCCCAGAGGTAGAGGGTGGGGATAAAGGAATGCAGACCCAGGAAGTGAGCTTTGACCGAAAGCGTTGTGACACACACACACACACCATCTGCATGAGTGGCGGCAGGAACCACAGAGCTCTGGGTAGGAACGCTGCCACACACACACGGATCACACCTTATCTAAGACGGAGACGGCCGATGGACTTTTGACATACCGTCCACAGGTGACACAGGTGAAGGTGACCAGAGAAAGACAGGGAGCGATGGCGTCTCTACACTTTATTAACAGCTAATCAATGGGCTCTAAGGGACGCCCTGGTGACGGCATGTCAGCGCACACACAGAGGAGAAAGGGAGAACATTGAAATATAGGTTTTGTAAAGGGGAAGGGTTCTTGAGGCGAGAGTGAGTGAAGAAGAAAAAGAATTTAAAAAAAAGAAAGAAGGTGAAGAAGACAAGCTGTTGGCTGATTTTTTTTGGGGGGCGGGCACTGCAGCCAGAGCTTCCTGTCCATGTGTGTTCACTCAGCTTTGCATTAGGTCACACCATCATCATCATCATTGGACTGCTTACATAAGCGGGCTCCATTCAGCAGATCACAGACAGTGTCTCTTTCTCTGCTTACCGCACACACACACTCTCACACACACACTCACACAATAATGTACACATCATTTTTTCATTGGAGCCAGAAGAGGAGTGGGATGGAAAAGACATCTTGAAGAAAGATTTGTGCAGCTCTTTGAGAGTGAGGCCGTCATCTCAGACTACTGGTGTCTGGGCTCTCTCATCATCGATCAGCTCAAGAGCATGCTGGGAGAAAAGGTCGCCGGTTGGCACCGGTGACAGGGGAAGAGAGGGAGCACTGGGGGTGTGTGTGTGTGTGTGTGTGTGCTGTGGAGGACATGCAGCTGTCCTGACTGTGATGTGAATGCCGGCTGCGTTCTTACGTAAGAGAACGAGTCAGCTGCACTCTAGCAGGTTGAAGGGGGCAAGCCGGTGCTCGAAACCTCAAAGGGCTATGACGCACGCACACACACACAAACATACACACACACACACACACACACACATTTCTGATTCACAGTTGGCTAGTTTGCTTATCAAAGCGAATCATTGTCAAGCTTATCGGCATCCTTTCTCAGGACAAACTTGTGCAAGCAGATTAAGGCAGTAACAGCGACAACCTCCAGAACGGATTGCGAGATTAGATTGCGAGCGAGCGAGCGAGTCGTCACATGAGGGACAAACACACAAACAAACAAACAAACTCACAAACAAACAAAATCAAACCCTGAAGCCTCAGCGAGTTTCTCATCCAGTTTCCTTCTGAGTCTTCTACCTACTTTGGGCGTATTGACATCGTCCACTGTGAAATTCTGCTCCAGGGGACATGCAGTTTGGGAGAAGGTGAAAGCGTCGGAGGAAGGTTGGGGCAAAGCAGGGGAGCGCAGCAGACGAACGCCCTGCGGGAGTAAACCCATCTGGGCCGAACCGCTGGTCGACTGCAGAGAGGAAGGAAACAGGAAGCTGAAACCGACATTTCGACATGAAATCAAAAAAATCTCCAATTCACAGCCGAGGCTAAACAACTTGCTTCATTGCGATGCAATAATTATTGAGCTGCGCTGAATAATGCAAATGGGACACAAAAGCCCGGTTCCCCCTGAAAGAAGAAGCGGTGGGCAAAGAAGACAGAATCATAAATACTGGAGGGGAGGCACACTGCGGTGGTTGAGGTTGTTTTGTCACAGGTGCAGATGTTAATAATAGCGCTTTCATCGGGGAGCTGCGGGCCAGAACCTCTGCGCAGGTTATTCAGAACCCTCTTGGAATCCGACGCTTACCTTGACGACGGTCTGTTCGGCGATGGTGCTGGGCCGACGCTGTCGAGCGTCGAGCCGCTGCTCCACCGGGAAGCTGCAGCGGTGGGCCTTCAGCCGCTCCACCAGCAGATAGTAGATAGCAGCAAAGTGGTTGTAGCTTTTGTTCTGCAGAGACTGGAGGAAACACACATGTATATTTATACACACATGTATATTTATACACATTTAATACTAAACACACACATGTATATTTATACACAAACATGTATATTTATACACACATGTATATTTATGTATATTTATACACACATGTATATTTATACACACACACATGTATATTTATACACACACATGTATATTTATACACATTCAATACTAATCACACACATGTATATTTATACACACACATGTATATTTATACACATTTAATACTAATCACACACATGTATATGTATACACACATGTATATTTATACACACACACATGTATATTTATACACACACACATGTATATTTATACACACACGTATATTTATACACATTCAATACTAATCACACACACATGTATATTTATACACACATGTATATTTATACACATTTAACACTAAACACACACATGTATATTTATACACACATGTATATTTATACACACATGTATATTTATACACATTTAATACTAAACACACACATGTATATTTATACACATTTAATACTAATCACACACATGTATATTTATACACACATGTATATTTATACACACATGTATATTTATACACATTTAATACTAAACACACACATGTATATTTATACACACATGTATATTTATACACATTTAATACTAAACACACACATGTATATTTATACACA
>VRLP01003417.1:0-64664 GCA_009660295.1 Lophius piscatorius
CGAACTCTTCACGCTCTAGTCTCCGAACTCTTCACGCTCTAGTCTCCGAACTCTTCACGCTCTAGTCTCTGAACTCTTCACGCTCTAGTCTCTGAACTCTTCACGCTCTAGTCTCCGAACTCTTCACGCTCTAGTCTCTGAACTCTTCACGCTTTAGTGTCCGAACTCTTCGCGCTCTAGTCTCCGAACTCTTTACGCTTTAGTCTCTGAACTCTTCACGCTCTAGTCTCTGAACTCTTCACGCTCTAGTCTCTGAACTCTTCACGCTCTAGTCTCCAAACTCTTCACGCTCTAGTCTCCGAACTCTTCACGTTCTAGTCTCCGAACTCTTCACGCTCTACCGGACGTCCGTTAGCGGGGAGATTTTCCACGCGGCTGCTCGCGGACGCTGACGACCTCCGCTGAAGTGAAATGATGATCTTTCAGGCGCCGTCTTCCAATGCTTTTCATATTTCAGGTGTTTTTCTGCCGGCAGTCACTCTGGCGGCGTTTTTCTTCTGGCTGATCTTGAGTGGGTTTGTTTTTCCTTCCCTGTCAGGCTGACAGGCGGAGACGCGTCGACACTTGGACCCACTGGAACAAACAACACAAACCACTTTCAGCCAAAATTGTCCTGTCAGCGCCGTTATGAGACAATAAAGCTGCATCGCTGGAGGCGGCGCCCTGCTGTCATGTTGGAGAAGCAATAACCGCCATCTTTTTTTTCTCCCTCCCCCCGCAGGTGGAGTCGCCTCTGGCAGTGGACGCCGTGTTGGGAGAGGCGGAGTTCTCCGTCACGGATGACAAGGTTTCCATCACGGAGATGCGGGTCCACGCCATTTCGGGTCTGACCCTCTCGCTGCAGCCCAGCCCGGGAAACAGCCACACCATGGTCGCCAAGGCAACCGGACTCCAGACGCTCACTGCCCCCAAACAGGTACCGCTGGAAAAAAAACACGCATTTCCTGTGAAGGGGAACTCAAACACAGATCCGACATCAAAGGAGCAGAAAAAAAATGACTCTTTGAATAAATGGGATGATTTTTTTGTTTGTTTTTTATAAGTTATAATCGTTACATAGTTTCAAAAAGGTCCTTTATATCTCCTGAGGGGGCGTGGCCTCTTCCTCATCTTCAACCATGTCGCTCTGCCATGTTTGTGCAGTAGCCTCGAAAGGTCCAACTGACGTCAGGTGCTGGAGAGAGTTTTTTTTTTTTTATTCTAGAGCGCACCGTAAAAAAAAAAGGTCCAGTTCCTCCATGAACAGAACCTCCGCTGGTGCCGCCACAAAAAGGTCAGAACCAGGAGACGCCAGGAGTCGAACGAGAGGAGAGAAAATATCAAGAAAATAGATCTATTAATAAATATACAGAATGAAATGAAATATAATACAATAGATAAATAATGTATTAAATAAATGAGATCTGTCAAATTATATCTCTGTTTTTTTTAATAAATATAAATAATTAAAAATACTGACTAAAAGAGATTAAAAAGAATCTAAATTAATTATAAATGGAAAAATCTAATTAGACTAATTGATGCGTTATTATAAATAAATGTACATAATAAAAGATTAAATGAAATCAAACCCAATAAATCACAAATATTTCATTTATGAATTAATATTTCTTTCATATAGAAATTTATAAATTTTTAAATATTGATATCATAAAAATATAAATACATAAAAGAAATTGTGAATTAAATTTTTATTAGAATAAATTTTAAAAAATTATTAAATGAAAGAAATGTTCAAATTTAAAATAAACTATAAACACATAAATATAAAATAAAAATAATTCGCCATCTAAAAGTCACCTGTCATCCTGTTTACACAGACATCCGTTTCAACTCTGTTACTACCTCCACTTCCTGTCTGAGAGGAGGACGCGGCCCATCAGACGGCCACTGTGTTTGTCTAGAGGGGGGGGTTTACTTGTGTGTTGTGTGTTGTGTCTTGTGTGTTTTGGTCATATGTCGTGTGTTGTGTGTCGTGGGTCGTGTGTTGTGTGTGTCGTGTGTTGTGTGTTGTGTGTTTTGGTCATGTGTTGTGTGTTTTGGTCATGTGTTGTGTGTCGTGTGTTGTGTGTTTTGGTCATGTGTTGTGTGTTGTGTGTTGTGTGCGTGTGTCGTGTGTCATGTGTCGTGTGTTGTGTGTCTTGTGTTGTGTGTTTTGGTCATGTGTTGTGGGTCGTGTGTTGTGTGTGTCGTGTGTTGTGTGTTGTGTGTTTTGGTCATGTGTCGTGTGTTGTGTGTTTTGGTCATGTGTTGTGTGTTGTGTGTGTCGTGTGTTGTGTGTGTTGTGTGTCGTGTGTTGTTTGTTGTGTGTTTTGGTCATGTGTTGTGTGTCGTGTGTTTTGGTCATGTGTCGTGTGTTGTGTGTCGTGTGTTTTGGTCGGGTGTTGTGTGTCGTGTGTTGTGTGTTTTGGTCATGTGTTGTGTGTTGTGTGTTTTGGTCATGTGTTGTATGTGTCGTGTGTTGTGTGTTTTGGTCATGTGTTGTGTGTTGTGTCTTGTGTGTTGTGTGTTGTGTGTTTTGGTCATGTGTTGTGTTTTGTGTGTTTTGGTCATGGGTTGTGTGTTGTGTGTTGTGTCTTGTGTGTCGTGTGTTATGTGTTGTGTGTTTTGGTCATGTGTTGTGTGTTGTGTGTTTTGGTCATGTG
Source organism: Lophius piscatorius (assembly GCA_009660295.1). Lineage (NCBI taxonomy): Eukaryota > Metazoa > Chordata > Actinopteri > Lophiiformes > Lophiidae > Lophius > Lophius piscatorius. Next base: position 2,646 of record VRLP01003417.1, read on the forward strand.
TTGTGTGTCGTGTGTTGTGTGTTGTGTCTTGTGTGTTGTGTGTTGTTTGTTTTGGTCATGTGTTGTGTGTTTTGGTCATGTGTTGTGTGTTTTGGTCATGTGTTGTGTGTTGTGTGTGTCGTGTGTTTTGTGTGTCGTGTGTCGTGTGTTGTTTGTCGTGTGTTTTGGTCATGTGTTGTGTGTCGTGTGTTTTGGTCATGTGTCGTGTGTTGTGTGTCGTGTGTTTTGGTCATGTGTTGTGTGTTGAGTGTTTTGGTCATGTGTTGTGTGTCGTGTGTTGTGTGTTTTGGTCATGTGTTGTGTGTTGTGTGTTTTGGTCATGTGTCGTGTGTTGTGTGTCGTGTGTTTTGGTCATGTGTTGTGTGTCGTGTGTTTTGGTCATGTGTCGTGTGTTGTTTGTCGTGTGTTTTGGTCATGTGTCGTGTGTTGTTTGTCGTGTGTTTTGGTCATGTGTTGTGTGTTGTGTGTCGTGTGTTTTGGTCATGTGTTGTGTGTTGTGTGTTTTGGTCATGTGTTGTGTGTCGTGTGTTGTGTGTGTTGTGTGTTGTGTGCGTGTCCTTCCTCCCTCCTGTGTTGTTTCTCATAAATCCCCTCCATCAATCGGCGGCTTCACTTCTCAATAATACAATTATTCCTCGGCTAAATCTTTTAAGCTCCGGTCGGCGTCGTTGAGCAAGGACGCGCGATAACGCCGGCCGCAGTCGGCTAATAAACATCCTTGGTGCTTTTTTTTGTTTTTATCACAACCTCCACACTCCAGCAGCCCGGCTGCGCTGATCCGAGCCCAGCTCCCCATGTGGGCTTTACTGCTCCTGCGAGAGGGTTCTGTTTGTGTCCTCGTGCAGGAGTTTGGACCTCTGAGGATTCAATTGGCAGCCCGACTCGGTAATAAGGTTGGGCTCGCGGGTTCGTTGCCCTTATATTGGCCCGCCGCGTCGCTGGAAATGCGACGATGACGCCGTCGAGCCTCAGCGAGAGAGAAGCAAGCGTTAAAGTCCCATTTTTCTTTTCTCTCCGCTTCATGGCCACCTTGAAATTTAATTATTGTAATGTATTGTCTTAAGTGCTCTCCAAGGCCGGGCCATAAAAGGCAGCCAATCCCTTCGCCGGCGGACCCCTCCAAGGAACGCCGCCGCTATTTCAAGTCATTTGCTTCAGTTTGGCTGCGAAACTTTCCAAATGTCCTCCATTACTCCCAAACGAGTGAACGCCTAAACTACGGATGGACCGAATCGGACAATAGAGGTCTCTTTGCATCGTTCTCTCTCTCTCTCTCTCTCTCTCTTCTCTCTTCTCTCTCTCTCTCTCTCTTCTCTCTCTCTCTCTCTCTCTTCTCTCTTCTCTCTCTCTCTCTCTCTCTCGCCCTCTCTCTCTCTCTCTCTCTTCGCCTGACGAACTCTGGGCCGCTCGGAACCGAAGCCGCAAACGAGGAGCTTAATAAGGTATTTATGAAGGTGGCTGTTATTAGAACAACTCAGCCTGATGCAAATGTCTGAGAATAATATTTCAAGGGGAATATTTTTATGCATATTTTATGATGCGAGCTGTTTGTGTTCAATTTATATCCCAAATATATTCCCTGCTGCCATAAAGCACAAATCAGGGAAATCAAGAGAGTGGAGAGTTCCTAATGCTCCCGACTTTATCGAGCTGCTGGAACATTAACTGGTTTCAAGATGGATGCATCAAATAATATCCACGGCGTGTAGGAAATACTCATCAGGTCGACTCCACAGACGGAATAAAACCTTCTGCTTCACTTTGTCCACTTTTGCCCAAAGTGGAGAAACTGCATGGAAGAAATTGTAGAAAAATTTTTTTTTTAAATGAATAAATTAAAAAAAAAATTTAAAATATAAAATAGCAGGAAGCACCAGGATGAAGTCCGCTGACATCATCACCACGAGAACCTAAAACCAAATCCTGCAACAAGAAAACAAACTCCTCCACCCTTCGATATCACAATCAGCCATAACATTATAACCACTAAGAAGTGAAGTGAATACTGAAACATTGGTGATAACATCGGTGCATCACTGACCTAGGGAGGAGATGCATTATGGGTAGTAGACAGTGTAATGCTTTGGACCATGTTCTCCTGGGAAACCTTGGGTTTTACCATTTTTATGTGGACGTTCCTTTTTACTCTAACTTAGCTGCAGTCCAAGTCCCGGTCCAATCTTGAAGTCCCACCTCAAGACGTCCAGCAATTAAAGGCATGTGGTTATAATGTTGTGGCTGATCCGAATAACTTCTTACCGAACCGAATGTAGAAGTGTGGCCGGTTCTGTGGACCTTATGAATGAAGATCTCAAACGCTGAGCGAGGAACTAATGGTCTTGGAGGGAGAACAGGAAATGACTGGAAACGGAATCAGTGGCTTTAACGGAGATGTTTTGATCGGATGTCATCTGAAATCTTCCGTCTCAGCCGTATCGTAGATGACATCTCCGACGGAACCCCGTCGGCGCTCTAATATCAGCTCCTCTGATTCGCCTCATAAAAGCTGAAAGTCAATATATTATTTAGACCATCCAGATCAAAGACTGTCTTCGTTCCGTCACGCTGAGATGATGGCGTTAGCCTCACGGACACGTTTCTGTCTTCTTCTAAATGAGGGAGGTTTGTTTTGGGAGGTAGTAACAGAGGTGGAGCGCAACACTACCTGAAGGATCAAAAGTCAGTAGCAGTTAGCAACTCGAAGTAATTAGCAGTTAGTTGCAATTAGCAGATATAAGCAGTAAGTAAGAAGCTAGCAGCAGCTGCAGAGATATTTGCAGCTAGCAGCCAATAGAAGTTAGCTGTTAGTAGCAGCCGGCAGGTAGTAGCAGTTAGAGGTCGGTAGCAGTTAGCAGCGAGCAGAAGTTAGAAGTTTTAAGAAATGAGCAGCTAGTAGCAGCTAGTAGCAGTCAGCAGCTAGCAACAGTTTGCTGAAAGTACTATTTGAAAGTTTGTAGCAGGCAGCAGCTAGCAGTAGTTACTAGCTAGCAGTGGTTTACAGTTTGTAGCATTAAGCAGGTAGTCCCACTTGACAGGTAGTAACAGTAAGTAGCAGTTTACAGCTAGCAGTAGTTGGCAGGTAGTAGTTAGTAGGTAGCAGATTTTAGCAGTCAGCAGCTAGCAGACGATTGCGGCTAGTGGCAGTTTGAAGATAGCAGCAGTTGCCAACTATTAGAAGCTAGCAGCAGTTAGTAGCTGAAGGATGTCATGTGACCAGCAAACAGGATGCTGGCTGGTTTTTCTGGAGACCATGTTCTCCTAACCTCTGGAGATTCTGACGACCCGGTCAGTGCACTGATAGAACCTGGATCAGAACCTGAATCAGGAGAACACGTTCTAACATACATGCTGGTGTCACCCCTCCTAACGTTCCTCCTCTGCTGCATCCTCACAGCAGGACCCCTCCCCCCTTCCTCCTCCATCCAAAGCTCTGTTTGCAGAACTCATCGTGTTCTATAGAAAACATGAATTGGGTTTTGTGTAAGTCGTGAAGCTGAGGGAGCAATTAGAACTCAGGGAAATCATTAAACACCAGATCTCAAGGACTCTTAAAGTCCTCCCTCCGGTCAGAACGTGTTTTCATTCTCCTCCCTGCTGCTCACCGGTTCAGCCTCACTCCCGTCTCCTCCTCGTGTGTGAGATGTTCTGACTGCAGAACATATCTGCACACCGATTTTTGTTTTGTCAAGGCACTCTCCAAAAAGTTCAGGTATTGACAAAAAAATGTTCGACTCACATCTGTCAAATGAACATGAGGAGAACATTGAGAGGTTGGATAGAAGAACCTCTGATGGACCTGAAAACAAACTGTGTCTGTCGGCAAGGCAACAAACAGACACTGAGTCTGATTTAACCGCCTGGGGTAGATGTTGAAATTTACCTTTTTTTTAAGGTATTTTCCTTTGAAGTTGTACCAAAGTGTTTAACACCATAAACCATAAAACAACAAAACAACAAAACAAAAAAACAACACGACAACAAGAAACAAAAAAAAGGGATAAATCTCATTCTGGGTTGAACGGCAGAGAATAAAGATGTCAAAGGGATTTTCTTGATTCACATCCCTATATGTCTGTTTCATCTCTGATACTACCTCCGCTTCTGTCACAGAGGCGGGACTACTTAGCCCCTCCCCCTCACTTCTATTGCATTGATACAGAATGAATTCTTATAATTATTATTTTTATTTAAACACCTGCGACCCTTCGAGGACGTTTTTGGTTCTCGTCCCGTCCACCGGTCTAAAGTTTGTCTCTTTCTGTCCAACAGGAAGCCAGTTTGTCCGTCTGGATGCTCTTCAGCGACAACACGGCCGCCACTCTGACGTACTTCGACCCCAAAGACTACAACCTCAACGCCTCCTCGCTGGATGACAAAGTTGTGTCGGTTTCCCAGGAGCCTCAGCAGCGCTGGCCCGTGGTGTCGGCAGAAGGGGAGGGGTCCGGAGAGATGGTGCGGGTGGAGATGACCATCTGCGAGGCCTGCCAGAAGACCAAACGCAAAAGCGTCATCGCATCTGCTGCCGTTTACGTCAAGGTCCGCTTCGGCCCAGAGGAAGACTCCGAGGAAGAGACGACCACGGAGGGCGAGATGGAGCTGGCGCCGGCCACCCGCCGTACAATCATCGATCCGAACATGAGCGGAAGAATTTATGAGACGTCTAACGAGCAGCCTGCCAGCGTTCCCATCGATTACACTAATTTCCCCACCATCAGCGACCAGGAGCAGCCGACGGAGAGCGACGAAGAGGAGGAGGAGGAAGAGGGGGAATTTGTGCACTCACCCCGGAACATGACCGACCTGGAGATCGGCATGTACGCCCTGCTGGGGGTCTTCTGTCTGGCCATCTTAGTCTTTCTCATCAACTGCATCGTCTTCGTGCTGAAGTACCGCCACAAGCGGATCCCGCCTGAAGGCCAGGCCAACATGGACCACTCCCACCACTGGGTGTTCCTGGGGAACGGCCAGCCCCTGAGGGCCCAGTGCGATCTGTCCCCACAGCAGGCGGAGACCCCCAGCAACACACTGGAGGGCGTTCAGACCTGCTGCCACGGGGACCACCACAGCAGCGGCAGCTCCCAGACCAGCGTCCAGAGCCAGGTCCACGGTCGGGGCGACGGCAGCTCCGGGGGCTCCACCAAGGAGAACGGCGAGGACGCCAGTTCCCCCACCTCCAAACGTAAGAGGGTCAAGTTCACCACCTTCACCACCCTCCCCACGGAGGAGCTGCCCTACAACTCCATCCCCGTAGCGGACGAGGAGGACATTCAGTGGGTGTGCCAGGATATGGGCTTTCAAGACCCGGAAGAACTGCACGACTACATGCGCAGAATAAAAGAGATCGCCTGAGTCGAGAGGCGCCCTCCCAAACAAACGCTCCTTTCTATTTTTCTCTTTCTCACCGAGGTGAAAGGTCACCGACTGAAAGGCCGACTGTAGATTTGGTCGGGGTGTGTTCCATTTAGTTTGCACAGTGCAGTGATCTCATACACGCTCACCCCGAGGACAAGCCAAAGACAAGACATCTGGCTCAAGGGTCCGTGGCCGAAAGTGAGAGCCGCCCCACCTCACGTCAGCAGAACCCCCGACTGGGTTCCGGGACAGGACCGAGCGGTACTGTACCTCCTCCCAACAAAGAGGCCTTTGGTGAACTAAAAACTGTCCAAGACTCTCAAGAACAAAAAACAAACAGAATTTTTTTTTTTGCCCAAGTAGGAAAAAGAATTCTTCGGATGGCGGGACTTTTTTTTTTCGTGGTTGTTTCGGTGCAGCTCTCATGATTCGTTTTTCTACATGCCACAGGAAGTCCGACCCAGTGCCCTCCTGCTACTCCTCCTCCTCCTCCTTCTCCTCCTCCTCCTCCACAGACCTAATGCCTTATCATAAAAACAGTCACGGCTCTCTTCTTCTCTCACCACGGCCGGAGACGGCTCGGCCCGTCTCAGGCATGAGGCAAACCCAGAACCTTTTGCATGGACGGCGATCTCGAGGCACAATCAGCAACTTTCTCTTTTTCCAAATTTGTAAATGTTTGTATCGTAGTTATATAATCATTCCGACACATAACTGAAGTAAACATGTTATCGTGCATCAAAAGCATGCCGGGTCAGGGCTTACATGCAGACGTCCCTCTCCAGTGTGTGTAGATACGGATCAGAACCAGAACCAGAACCCACTCCAACACCTACAAATGTTCTGCCAGAACCGTACTTAGAATCCACGAGTGTTGAGTTTTATGTTCCAAATGTTCCAAATGGGTCCTCAGCTTGGGGAAACGACCAGATGCTAACTCGCTAATGTTGGGTCATTTGCATAAATTAGCATATTCATCTAAATGGACGAAACCACGGCAACAGTTTAGCTGATTTTAGAGATTCTGGAGTGACTGTAGTCCAGTTCTGGAGCTATATGAGTTCCATCCAGGAAAGGGTATGAAGATGTCCTCTTCTTCCTCCTCACTTTGCTTTGGGTCCGGTCCGGACTCAATGAAATCAGGGGTCAGCGCCACATGGGTCCATATTTTGCTTTAAAAGAAACACAAACTATAAATGGATCTCCTGGTTCTGAAATTAAACCATTTAACTACAGGTTTTATTTTTCTTAAGACATTTATGCTTAATTAACCTCATTGACATGAAATCATATATTTCATTTCTGGGCGAAAAACAAACATTTTTTAAATATTTAATCTTCAGTTTTGACAAAGGGAAACAGTTTTAAAGACGATTACGGACCCGTTCACGTCAACGTTTACAGGAAACACCTTTTCAATCCCTTTCATTCATGGAAACATCCTTCTTATTTTTATGATAGTTCCATTTATTCAAAAAAACATTTTTTTTTGTAGATATTTTAAAAACAGGTCAGATTTGACCCCTGAACTTGAACCTTGATTTTGCGACCTTTGGTTTAGACAGCAATTGTGAAAATATTGATCCAAAACCCTCCTGTTCTTCCCACCGGACCAATTACTGAGCTTCTATTTAGTTGTTTTCTTTTTGTGCAAAAAGCTAGATTCGATAAAAACACTGATTTATACCAAATACCAAAGGTTGTAGTTTGTGCTAAAACTCCCTCTAGTGGACACAGGCGGTATTTTGCAGACAAAATGCCATTTTCGGCACATTTTGGGTCTACTGGGTTTCCAGCTGGTCCAATTAGAGAGTCCTCCTGGTTCTGTCCCACAAAAGCTGTGTATAGAATATCTTCAAACATCAGCGCAGAATAGAAATATCGGTATTTTCTGTGTTTGATCGCAGATTCCTCTCACAAAGTAACAGGTTCTGAATAAATAATGGTTTCCGGTATCACCGGTATCACCGGTGATACCGGTCCGTACATACGGATAATTGTGGATATATTCTAAGTTTAACACTTGATTTAATAAATCCTTAAACCCCGTCAGTTCCGCCAAAATCATCCAAACAGTTTCTAAAATACTGACCGATCATGAATAATTTATGCTAATTACCCAACAAACGCGAGTGAGCAGCCGTCACGTCTGAATGCTGTGGACTGATTCTGAACCTGGACATGACTTTAGAACCACACGTTTGGGTCGCCGGACTTTAGGACCGACTGTTGGGACCAGAATTATTACCAGATCTGATTTTATATGCTGGAGAACAAACCATTTTTGTTTTGGACCTGCTGTCATTGATATTATTTTTAATCTAAATGTGTTCTGACATCTTGAGGGCTGAAGACGAGGAAGTGTTAATTAGAGGAATAAGTGTCGGCGGGTTCAGAGAGACGTTAAATCCAACCGGAGCTCCAGCAAGAACCGGCGGTCTGAGCCCGATAACGTTGGAGCTGATGGTTCTTTTTCACTTTAATGGCGGTTGGCCTGTTAGCGTTAGCGTAGCTTCTAAAGCGCCGGAGTGGCTGAGTGGAGATGTCTTCTGAAGACTGGTGTGATCTCACATGAAACGGGTTCTTCTCAGGACTAATGAAGGAACCTCCAGATCAAAGTTTTTTAATTCAGCGCCGCATCTAAAGGCTCCGATTTTCCTTTTCATGTTAAATGACGCACTGATGTCAGTCGTCCCAGGAGCAAACGAGGCCCGGCAGCCTAATTGAGACCCAATCCAGCAGCACTCAGCAGAACGCAGCTCTGCGTTTGCTTTGGAAATGTGTTTAAGGAGATCTTCATTCACTTCCTGACCCACAGGAACTCTTTGTAAACCCGGTACTGACGCCTGGTACTGACCCGGAATGTTATCGGATTTAGCTCCAAGACACTTAAGCCCACTGCAAAGAAACCCGGTATGCCATCATCACCGATCCAGTCCTGTTTGGAGGAAATACATTCTACACATCGTAAGATCCGCAAGTCCAGGTTCATACAGTGAAACAGTCCAGGTTCACACAGAGAAACAGTCCAGGTTTACACAGAGAAACAGTCCAGGTTCACACAGAGAAACAGTCCAGGTTTACACAGAGAAACAGTCCAGGTTCATACAGTGAAACAGTCCAGGTTCATACAGAGAAACAGTCCAGGTTTACACAGAGAAACAGTCCAGGTTCATACAGAGAAGCAGTCCAGGTTCATACAGTGAAACAGTTTGGGTTTATAAATACTAAACTAAATTTGTTCTGGATATAGAAACAGTCATTTTTTTTTCACTTTTCTAAAAGAGATGAGATTCTTTGGGTAAAACAAGTAAAATCGTACGTGGGTGTAAATAAATCTTTGATGGATTCATAAATCCTGGATTGGGACTTGATGGATTCATAAATCCTGGATTGGGACTTGATGGATTCATAAATCCTGGATTGGGACTTGATGGTTTCCTGGCGGCCCTCTTTCTGCTCCGAGCCCCTCCTTCATCCTCGGTTCCTCAGATAAACGTCTTCTCTAAACCTCGCCGTGTAGCGTTTGAGGTGTCGGGCCCAAACCGGTGACAGTACTGCACCCGATAGGATCTAATGGCAGCTTTAAACCCGCGTGGAGTTAGGCCCCTCCCCTCTCGCCGTCTGTAAATACGTTGCCCCGAATAACCTATGACTTTTTGTTCTCCCCCTCATCCTCTCCTCTTCCTCTCTGCGTGAAGCTGCTGCACATGTTGCTCATCCTGTATTCTCTCCGAGCTGCTAATAGAACCTTCTCACCACGCGGAACGGAACATTGTGACTCGTGCCTCCCCGCCCGCCGCGGGGGAGGAGCTTAGGAACCAACATGCTCAGAAGGAGACGTTGATGTACAGAGCGCCGTTCTGTTTCCTGTATTCTACTGAAAACAAACCCTTGTATTTTCCTGTTATATGTAAAGTACTAAAGAAAATACCACACACAGACGGCGCCGTGGTTTCTTTCCTCAGCTTCCTGTTCCTGTGCCTCGGCGAAGAACTCGACATGGAAGTCGTCGAGGTGGCGTTACGTTTGTGAGGAGGAGGAGGAGCTTCACTGCAAAGAGGTTCTCAGAGTTCTGAAATACAACTCAGGGAGATTCATCCAGTTTCTTCCACTTATTGGGTCGCGGCGGCAGCCGGCCCAGCAGGGTGCTGCTCGTCTGAACCTCCCCAGCAACTCTACCCCAGCTCATCCTGGACCATCCTGAGGCAGATGAGATGTATAGTCCCTCCAGCAGGTTCTGGAGGTACCGTAGTTGACCACGTTGGTGCACAACAGCATCTCTACTGTATGCAGATGATGTGGTTCTGTTGACTTCATCAGTCCGGGATTAGGGGGTTGAGTTGCTGAGGGGTCTTATTCACGAGGGACGGGGAAAATGGACCAGGAGATGGACTTCTCGTCCGTTGTGGTGAAGAAAGAGCTGCAAAGCTCTCAGTTCATGAGTTCTGGGTAGTGACCCAAAGAATCGGGTCAAGATACAAGCAGCAGAAAAGAGCATCTTTTATAGGGGGGGGCTAGTCTCAGTTTTAGATAAAGAGGGAGGAGTTTGGAGTAGGACCACCAGCCTTGTATGTCTAAAGGATCCAGCTGAGGTGGTTCAGAGTCTGATCAGGATCAGACCTGGCCCCTGCTGGAGGGACTAGATAGCCGGACTGGGACGCCTCAGGGTCCCCAGCATGAGCTGGAGAGTGTTTGGTAAGGAGAAGGATGTTTGGAAGACCCTGCCTGGTCTGCTGCCACTGTGACCCAAACCCGGATAAGCGGAAGAAAATGGATGGAGAGTCATAATGTTATGGCTGTTTGCTTCCTCCTCCTCCTCCTCCTCATCCTGGTTGTCAATAGAGACAGTCAAGTCCAAAACTCTCAATTCTTTACCTCTATCATGTCTGAGTTCGGTGAGACGGACCGAACCAGAACTATCTGGGCTGTGAGGACAGATGGGATCAGTTAAAGACCCGACTGGATCAGTTTGGGATCTTCTGCAGACTTGGGTTTTACAGAACCAGCTGTGGATGGTTTAAACTTCTTAAAACCAGTTCTTGTCTTCTGGAGTTCTTCAGGAGAACTCTGCAACTGGGTTTTACAGTCAAGGTCCGGAAACACTTTCATGAAACTTCATCGGCACAGAAGCGACGGGATCGAGTCTCAAGTTAGGTTGAACTGTTCCTTTAATTTCTCCAAACACAATAAAACCCGTCAGACACACAGTAGATATTATTAAGAAGTACATTTTTGCAGTTTATGAAGTTTCATATATTTTAAGAGTCCAGTTCCTTCCAGTCGGATCAGTTCCTGGTTTTAGTCCTACCAGAATCTCTCCCTTCGGTGTCGAGTCCAATGGCCTTCCCTGGTGAATGGACCTCTAGACCCGCTGCACATCTTCTCTTGTCCACAGAATCAAGACATCAGAACCTTCAGCCGAGGCTCTCGGCCCGTCTGGGGACCCTCGGTGAGTTTATGGCGCTGAAGGGAATCTGACGTCTGAACGCCGCGAGAAAAGTTTCACGTATAAATTTCATCACATTTAGCTCCAAAAAATGTCCAAAATCTGGTGGAACATTTTTATAAAGTGACTTTTTTAAAATCTCACATGCAGCAAAAATGTCACGTTGACATTTCTTGAAAAAAAAAAGATTAATGTCAACATTTAATTCAAATGTTAAACCTAAACGCTCGAAACACATTTAAGTGTAAAAAAAAAATCTCCATTTTAAACGTAAATCTAAATGTTACATTTATAACATCAATACATAAAAGTAGGTTTAAACGGTAAATCCTGAATCTAAATGTTAGTTTTAAATCCCATATCCAGCAAAAATGTATGAATTTGTCGTCATATCTTGTAAAAAACAAAAAAAATATCACTATTAAACCTAAATCTAAATGTAACATTTAAAGATCAGATTTAAATGTTACATTTCATAAATCAATTAAACTTAACTTAAACGGGCCGTGATGTTTCTACAGGGAAGAATAAATGTTACTTTCAGAATAGATCCGTGACACGTCGTCGTCTGTACCGGTAAGAGTGGGTCCCCCGCTCTGCCTGAACGATGTGTTACTGATGACGATGGTGTTAGAGCAGCGCAGAAGATCGAGCTGAGTGGAAATCTGTCTCACCCCAGAGTGAGTCACTCTGTGAGTGAACCGCCGCCTACTTCTTATCTGACTGCTGATAATAACAGTCACGTCTGCAGAGGGGCTCCTCAGAACCACAACAGACCAAAGAGGGGCTCCTCAGAACCACAACAGACCACAGAGGGGCTCCTCAGAACCACAACAGACCACAGAGGGGCTTCTCAGAACCAGCATCAGACCACGCAGAGGTCATGGCAAAGACCAGAGAAGGTGGTCATCGCATATATATATATATACTACTCAAAACAATAAAGGGAACACATAATCATCACAGTGTAACTCCAAGTCAATCACAGCTCTGGGAATTCAACATGTTCAGTCAGACAGTAAAAATGATTGTGAATCATTTCACCTGCTGCAAAAACCCTGTAAACATTTATTCTGGTGGTCTGTTGGGTTTTTAGGACCGTTCCAATAAGTTTTATCTCGGTTATTTAGATTCTATCCTGCAGCAGCAGCAGCAGCAGCTGGTGGTGCCGCTGCTGATGGAGGAGTAGGTGGTGCTGGAGTTCCCATGTCTGCTCGGGTTTTATAACGTTTTTATTTTGCTGCTGTGAAGGAAGGCCAGCCGCGGAGACTCTGATCTGGCGTCGAGATATTTCCAGAGCAGCGTCTATGAAGGCTGACAGCAGAAATATCTTTAACCACATAAAACATCAACAGTAGATGTCAGCGCTCGGTGTCGGCGCCTCCCGATCAAAGCCAGAGCCTTCTCTCCGGGCTTTAGCATTTTCACCGCCGCTCAGCAATCATAGACGGAGAAATCCATCATAGGCGAGGTGGAGATAACAGCCTGGCGCTGACAGCTGCCTCCGCGGACCACAATGCAATGCTGGAATGAGACGTGTTGCGTTTGGGTGGCGAGGAGGGCTGCGTCTCATCCTGTAACGGAAAAGACTTGTTGCCTCGCCGCAGCGGTCATGTGACGTCCCGGCGAATTAAAGCGCCAGAGTCGATACGAGGAAAGATTTCATTCTAAGACTTCCTCACAGCTGGATTGTGATGAAGATGTTCTGAAGAGTTCTCCATCCATAGTTTTCCTCCTCGGGTCCGGGTCGGGTTCACTAAAGCCCAGTCCGGTCTCTGCACTAAACGGGTTTGAAGAATTCTGGATGGAGCTGGTTCTGAGGGATTGTTAGGAAGAACAGAAGAACCTGAAGGTGTCTAGAAATAAAAAAGTCCAGATTCTTGAGAGACTCAAAAAGGTACTTTTTATATATAGGTACTATATATATATATATATATATATATATATATATATGTGTATATATATATGTATTTATATATATATATATACATATATATATATATATGTACGGTCCATTCTCTACACATCGCCTTCACCGTTAAACGCTGTGTAATCACTCGGGTTCTTCCGGTTCTGTTCGGGTCACATACTTCAGGTTACTTCGTCAGACGCTTCTATTCTTTGGTTCTAAAATAAATCCATCAGGATGTTTTCTTGTTTTCGGAGACAACAGGGTTTCCAGCGAAGGACGACGGAACCATAACTCATAACAGCAGAAGCGACGGCAGCACTTTAAAGTTTTATGGAGGCTCAAGGTGTGAGCGCTCCGGCGCCAACCTTGGCCCAACCAAATCCAGAATAAATGGATTCGGACGGGTCTCTTCCAAAATTAGAGTTTCAAGGTTTTTCTTGTTTGTGACGATTATAAGAAGAAATTTATGTTTCCCTACAGGAAACATAAATGTTCCGTGTTGAAAGTCTTCCAGCGGACCTTTCAAACAGAAACACGCCGAATACTCATGCATGTTTTATACCCGATGAAGGATTCAGTCTTCCTCACCCCGACACAAAGTCGTCCCCGTGTCCCGTCCCATAAATCCCAGCCTGGAGGACACGCGTCTCACTTATTATTTATTTGCGTTTTAATGTGAGCACAACAGCAACAGCGGCGTTGACAGCTCCCGCCTCACTTCCTGCCAATCATCCAGAATCTGAGGGCGGTTCAGAGCGAGAGCGCCGAACCTCTGCAGGATTTTGTGGGAGTACGTTTGGCTCCGGTTCCGGCGCTGGGGAAAACAAAAACAGGTCAAAGCTCGAGAACATCGCTGTCGGGCACCGACTGATACCTGCTGACACCGCTCACCTGCGCCAGGTGTTACCACCCAACCGCGGTCCGCTTCCCTCACAGACAGCCGCAGGCGGGTTTTCAGAACCCGGTCTGGTGTCTGGGCTTCTGCAGGTGCTGCTCGGACACATTTATGCAAAATAACACCCCACTTTTTTAAAGAATTTCTGATTGGGCCGATCTCCATGTAATGACATGTAAATGTTTCCCTCGGATGGCGGATGAGTCTGGAACTCATCGTCATCCTCACAGCGGGTCTGGCACAAACTCTGTCTGATGTAACGTTGCCTCCAGAATCGCCCACTTGGACTCACAGGCAGAAACATGGATCCTGATCCAGCAATTATACGCAATCAAATGTAACCAGAGTGTAAAAAACTCACACGTGTCCGACGGTTCGTCAACAGGATCACACAAACTCCGCTGGACACATTTCTACACAACCTGATAGAAAGACGCCAGGAAAGAAGCCGGAGCCAGATCCAGGAACTTTTATAATGGGATGTTTTCCATCATTTTCCCTCATTATGCACAGAACTAATGTTTGAGTTCCGTGAAACTTCGATCAGACGAGCGGGATTGTTTTGTCTGGTGGAGGCGTTTGTTTATCTCACAAAGTGAAATCGATGTAAGAGTGAGACATCCTGCTGCCCTAGTAGGATCTATGAAGTGACAGGTACCCAGTCAGAAGAGGATTAGCTCACTGATGATGAAACTGCTGCTACCTACTGGACGATTAAGGGGCGTGGCCTGAGGGCTGTTTAAGTTTCCCTTGCGCTAGCTACAAACTGCGATCGAGGTAGCCCTGTGCTAGCTACAAACTGTGCTTGAATTAGCCTTGCGCTAGCTACAAACTGTGTTTGAGTTAGCCTTGCGCTAGCTACATACTGTGTTTGAGTTAGCCTTGTATAGAAACATTAATTAAGATATTTAGTTGATTTGATGATGTTGAGATGTGCCTGTCTCAGATAATTAATGAAAAAGTAATGGCTAATCCTAGCTGGCTAATTTTGGTGTACTGTGGTAATGCTGATCGCTATTTATAATGCTAGAATGTTATGCTAATGAACCATGATATCCAATGCTAGTCTGTTATACTGTGATTGTCTACTATGCTAATATGCTAATAAGCTAATTATCTTTGCTAAGCTAATTAGCTATGCTAAACTAATTAGCCACGTTACTGCCTTATAGCCTGATAATATGACTGTATTAATATTGATGCTTATATGCTGGCTAATTAACTCATTCAGTAACCGACTTATGGTTTCCATGGATTCTAGTTCATGGTTCTGACGGTGGGGGTTGGGTTCGATTGTAAACGGCAGCGACAGCAGAGATGATGTCACTAATAGTTTAACTACTATCGTAGACCCCTGGAGTATCTGCTTTGTTTGAATCGGACCGCGGATGTTTCAGCCTTGGATGTAGACGGGTCGGACCGGACCGGACATCTTTCTGTACCGATGCCTTCCACATTCGAACACACACACAGATTTAATGTGAGCGGTTGGCGGCCCCCCTTAAACGGCTGAGAGGGCAAGTCTTCCCGGCGTCTGTAGGAGTCTCGTCAGGGTCCGCGGACAGAGAGTCCTCTGCAGGAGGGTGAAGACCCCCGAGCCGTTTTCACAGCCGGCACGTCCAACTGAATCATCGGGACGAGTCCGACCTCAAACAGGAAGTGCAAAGGGAAGCAGATAAATCCTCAACCGCAAAACGAAAGAAGAGATTCTCCGCGTTGGTCCGGTTACTGTGATCAGAACCATTCCAGAACCATTGAACGAGAAATCCAATGAAACCGCCGGAACCGTCTGAAGGTTTCTGTCTTTAATAAGAGACGAAGACTCAACCAGAGGGACGTCGTTTCATGGGAAAAGACTACTACACAAGAATATATATATATTATATATCCCTACCATAAATATATATATATTATATATTCATGTGTAGTAGTATGTGTAGTATATAACATATATATAATATATGTTATATACTACACAAGAAAACAACCATTCATTCAGCCAACGCAACAAATTATAGTTTCTACTGTGGAGATTTACATATGTATAAATATATATGTATATATATATATATATATATATATATATATATACATATATATTTATATATGTAAATATATATGTATATATAATATATATACGTATATATTTATATATACATATATATATGTAGGAGTCACCTTCCTGCCATAGTAACATCGTAGTTTGAACATCTTCATCTTCATCTTGAAGACGTATGTTCCTACGTCCCGTCGTCATCGTCCTCTTGATAACTTGGTAACCTCTTATAAAAACAGCAGATGTTACAATGTAAAGACAATTACAGACGTCAACAATTTACAACTGTATGACAATTATTATATCATGTTATGATATAATATTGTATTTTACTCTTCATTTTCACAAACATTTGTATTTTCACAGTAAAATTGAGTCTCTGAGATGTAAACATGAAGTTATTTACTGTTTTTTAGTTTAGGGTAACTCGCCCAATTTACTATTTTTACGTTTTTTTACTGTTGCTGTTCCATATTTCCTCTTCTTCGTCTTCCGGCTGTTCCTTTTCAGGATTGCCGCCGTGCGTCATAATTTTCCAAGGTATTGGTTACCGAGACGCGACCGCCTTAATCTCTAAAAACAATTTTTTTAAATTGTCTTTACAGTGTAGCTGAAGTTAAAACTTTAAAAGGAAGTTACATCGAACAAATTAGTTTTCAAATTCAGGTTTTTGTTGCCATTTAACCAGAAGTTCTACTCATCGCCAGAAGGAGGCAGTCACACAAGTAAAACCATCTGGACTGCAATGAAGCTCCAAAGAAGACCAAGTTAGAAAAAAATGAAGCTTTACATCGGAGTTCAAAGGTCGCCGTGATGTCACAAAAGGATGCCGACTGCATATTTATGACGAGACTTTCCTGCTGACCTGGTCTTCAGATTTCTCGGGGGTTCAGTCTCTCTTACTGAGACTTCGTTTTGAACAATGTCGTCCCCCCTGAGCCCAAACTCCTTTGGTGCAGGTAACCCAACGCCAACATGCTTCCGATGCTACATATATAAATATATATATAAATATATATATATATATATATATATATATATATATATATATATATTCTTGAGGAAAGAACAGATGGGACACGGTATTTACTCTTTAACAGAAAGGAGCCTATAACCACCGGACGCCGGCTGTCTAGTTTGTAGGCCACCGCCACCCTTTTGGTCTTGATGGTTCCCCCCCGCCAAAACCTTTAACCCTAACTCTCAAAATCTTCGCTTACGTTCATCAGAATCGTGTCTTTTGATGACTTTTCCAACTTCTTGCACTCATAAATATCCTACCAGGTTCATTTTAAGGTACATAAACTTTAGTTTTTACCGTGTAAACTCTTTAAATGACAAAATTATTTAAGCAGTGAAAACCAAAAAAAACATTCTGACTAATTAAATTATTTCTGGACAAAATTTAATATTTCACAGAACATATTCAAGTTTATTTGGTTTAGCTCAACCGTTTGATATAAACATGTTTTTAAAAACTGTTTGACCCTTATTAGACTTAATCACAGTCCTTAATTACTTAAGTCCATACAGATGAGGTTAACGCCTCCTCCTCGGTGACCCCTTTGACCTCTGGTGTCCCCCAGGGCTCCATTCTCGGCCCCTTACTCTTTAGCTTCTACATGCTGCTACTGGGTCCTATTATAAACCGGTTCAGTCACATATTTCAAGGAGACCTAGTGACTCAAAAACAGTCCAACCAAACAGCCGAGCCGGACATTTAAAGGGTTCTTGTCGGCGCCATCATTCCATGCTATTAGGAGGTAAAACACATTTTGAACCCACAAGAACCCAGAATCTGGGGTTGAGTCAGATTTGAGGGAGGAAGCAGAGCGTGGTGAGGAGTGGCTGGCAGTTCCAAGGATTTCCAGGAGATCTCTGGTACCCCTTTTCCACCAAAAACAACCTGGTGCTAGTGCCGGTGCTTAGTTGGTTCCACTCGCAAACCTCCTAAGAAACCACGCCATTACGTCACCGTATAACGTAATCGGTTCTTGGCTGTAGGCCAGCAAAGAGTTGGTGCTTGTCTGGCACCAGTTCTGAAAGCCAGGAGCTGGTGCTTAGGCTGTCAAAAAGCAAAAGATCTGGTGCTTAGTCTGGCTCTGGCTCCCAACTAGCCCTGGAACCAGCCCGGTGGAGAAGGGGTTTGTTTGGTTTATAGTGCAGCTGTAGCTACTTCGGGCTTAGCCCAGCCAAGAACCACGGAAAAAAAGCCCTGGAACCAGACGCTCACAAACGAACTCCCCCCCCCCAGGTCTGGCTCCAGTCCCGGTTTCCCTAATCCGACTGGGATGTCACAACCTCTTTGGTGCCCAATCGATGCCCCTTAGTCTGACTCCTCCCCTGAGACCACTTAGCTTGGGAGATCCTACTACACTGTAAAAAAATTAATTGGTTAACCGGTAACACACGATTATATTAAGTATTGTTGGAAGAACTTCATTTTTTCATGCTGTAGGTGTATAATAACAATGCACTGTAAAAAGAGAATTGTTAAAGGAATAATTAAAAGAATTAGAAAAGAATTAAAGAATTATTTTTCTCACAATGTAGGAAAAGAGATGAAAACGATAGAATACTTGAAATTTAAGTAGGAGAAGATTATTCGTCTTTATAGAGGTGTGACTTATAAGTACATCCGTTATGTACTGTAAAAACTTGTGAGATTTTTCTATCAATTTTATTTATACGTTACCAATCGTTCTATTTTTCCCAACATTTATTTTATAACCTGACAATTTGAAAACTGTGTTATAAAGTGGATTACACAGGGAATGGATGTGTTAGCGTTTCTAACATAAAGTTGTAAATCATCCGCAAACAAACTTAATTTGTATTTATTTTTGTCTATAGTGATGACGCTAACTTTTACCGATTGTCTTAATTGTTTTGAAATAATAGTTTGGTTGCTTGTGCAAATAAGGAAGGCGACAGGGGGCGACCTTGAGCTCTGCCTCCGGTCAAAGAGAACAATTCAGAATTTGTATATTTGTATTGTTTGTAAAACACATGATTGACGGTAAAATACCGTCAACTGTGGTTGCCAGAATTTTACTGTAAATTACCATTTAAACAGATATACTCTATACATTTTTATGTTTTCATACTTAATTACATAAAATAACAGTAACTTACATTATTTAAGACTTTTAACACAGAAAACATCATTTTCTAAATATGTATTGTATTTTTTGCATTATTTGTCAAAATTATGGGATGTTGTTGCAAAAATGGTTAAAGTTGGTTGTTTGTTGTTTTCAGCAGAATCTGTTTTTCATTCAGAATAAAACTTTTAAGGTAAAGGCTAGCTTGTGTTATTATAATGGCATTGTTCCTATTATCTTACCAAATGTTTGTATTTTCACAGTAAAATTCTGTTTTAAGTGGATCTTACTGTAATATTAATGTAATTAACTTTTTAACGGTAAACAAGTTGAAGTTATATCTTTCTTAAATGTTAATTTACTGTAATGTCTTGTACAAGGTGACCGTATTTTTTATGGTATTATTATGGCAACCACAGCTGGCGGTATTTCACCACATATTTTTACAAAATTTCCTTTTTTTTCAACAGTATTCTCAGACAGTTTTTATATTTTAAGTAAAAAAAATTAAAAAAAATTTTTAGTGTAATTTTGGATTTAATTAACTATTTAACGGTAAAAAGTTTGACATATCTGTTATTGAAATGTTAATTTACTTTAATGTCTTGTACAAGATTGACATATTTTTACGGTAGAATTCTGGCAACCGCATCATGGTGCTGGCGTCTTCCTTACAAGGAAGGTGACTAGACAGAAGGTGGCAGGATGTGCTGAGTCAGCTGAGGCTAAAATGAAGTCCTACTACACTAAAACTGGTCCTGCAAGGTTTTCTGGGTAGGGAAGGTATATTTCTTGGAATATCGTTAAGAACATCAAAGCTACACAGAAGCAAGGAATTTATTTTACCTCGACCATCTTTTGACTAAAAAAAAAGAACGTCCCTCGCGGACTGAATACAGATATTTGACCTCCGTGTTCACCGTCTTTCCTCACCGTTGCATCAACAGAACCGGAGGGCCGGGCAAATAAACTCCTCCTGAGCAGCAGCTCCACCAGCTACTCCGTTCTGGAGAAGATTGGCTTTGGCGTCTTTGGTAAAGTGTACCGGTGCCGCAATAACGCGACCCGAGAGCAAGTGGCGGTGAAGATCTTTACGGAGGCTTTGGAAAAGTCCGACACCAACGAGGTAGAGGTTTCGGACTCCGTTAGATTGGAACATTCTAACCTCCAGATCTACTGTGGGCTGATCCTTTTCTCTCCTTTCTCCCCCAGGTGTCCATTTTAGAAGCCATCGGCGCCAGGATTCCGGACAGCGCCTACACCGTTCAGTTCTTCGAGCAGTTTCAGGACAAGGGGATGGATTGTATAGTATTTGAGATGCTGGACAAGAGCTTCTACGACTTCATGGAAAGTGACGGATGGAGGCCGATGGGTCTGCAGTTGATCCGACCGATCGCAATGCAGGTCCGTACTTCAATATAAACTTAATGGGATGCTAAAGCGACCAATAGAGGAGTTTGATGAGAAGGTGGGCGTCGGCCGCGGGATAGGGGCGGTTTGTGTCCGTTGTTGCGATGCTTTTCGTGAAGAGCTTTAGAATAATTCCCCTTTACTCCTATCGCCCGCCGGAGACACCAGGGAGGAAAAGGTCTTCACAACAACGGGGTCTTACTCCGACTAGCGTTACAATATTACGAAATTAGCTTAGCAAGCATAAAGTGATTAGCGTGGCCGTGTTTTGTGGTAAACTCGTCCAGAAATGTTACGTCCCGCCATGGCCGGCGACTTTCATCAAGTCTACCGCCTCAACCCGTGGTCAGTGGTTCTGATCCACTTTTGCTGTTGCGGGACATATCCTTATAATGGGCGTCTTTCTTGGCGGTTTTCCTTGGACGTGCTTATAGAGCTTTTAACTTCTTACTTTCTACCACTATCTGACTTCAAAAACTTCTTTCTGATTTGACTTTTCCTCCGATTCTGTCCGGTTTAAAGGGGGCGCCACGTAAACCCACCTGATGAGGTAGGCCTAAACACAAACTCTGTTGAACCCGTCCTCTCCTGTCCGTCCCTGTAGTTGCTGCTGGCTCTGGACGCCCTCAGCGTTTGTGAGATCCTGCATGCCGACATCAAACCGGATAACATCATGTTTGTCGACACGCGCCACCAGTGCATGGATTTAAAACTGATCGACTTTGGCAACGCCATGAAGGTCAGCGACGTGGAGCCTGGGATGCTCATCCAGGCCATCGGATACAGGTACCTTCACTCTGGGGGGTCGGTCCGTTCCTCTACAAGAACTGGACTTCCGTTTGACCATCTCACGTTGTTCTCCTTGTTCCACGGCTTTTTTTGGCACGCTCCTCATCTTCGTCTTTCCTCTTCTCCCTCCAGGGCTCCAGAAATCACCCTGGGCCTGCCCTTCACTCAGGCCGTGGACGTGTGGGGGGTCGGCTGCGTCCTGGCCTTCCTCTTCCTGGCTCAACACCCCTTCCCCATTCACTTTGAGTACGAGATGGTACGTGAGCCGCCTCGCTTCAAACATCTGCAGCCAAGTGGAGACTCAACGCAGAAAGTCGACTGATGTGACTTTATTTATGTGGCACCTTTTAAAAACCGAGTTCACGTAAAGGCAGTCGGAGGCCGAAGCCCATAAAACGGGGGACGTCACCATTAAAAGGAAAACGGTAAAAGGCAAAGAGACTAATTGAGGGAAGAATTGAGAGGATTAAAGGAAGATAAAATGTCCGTAAAAGGCAATAGAAGGCAATAAAAGGCAAATAAAAGGCAAATAACAAAAAAAAAAGGAAAACATTACATAAAAGTGGGTTTTAAGAAAATTATTTTCAACAAATCACTGATAAATCAACAAAATCAACAAAAAAATGAACTTTAAATGACCCTTTTTGTAAATGTCTGGGCTGATTCAACCGTTTCTTTTTCTTTCTAGTAAAATAGACTCTTCTTAGATTTTCCTGCAGTCAGGAGCAGCAGCTCCTCAGAAAGCAGACTACTAGCAGCACTGACACACGTTGAACGTCTGGAGGCAGTGAACGCACCTCGCCAGTTAATTAAAACGTGGGTACTATCTATTAATAGGCGTGTGCGACTTACTACCATGTTTATTATTCATCATTTACAATTTTGGACTGGATAAACGCAGATATCTGACAACGATGGCGCTCTGGGCCAGTTTCTATAAAAATTAGATATTGTCTCGCGGACAGGATATAATTGTTGCGCGGACCGGATGCGGCCCGCTGTCCTTGAGTTGGACACATGTGGTCTACAGTATGAAAAGCTGAGCTTAGGTCTAAAAGTATCAAAATTGAACTGGACCCATCGGCTGCTGAAATGAGGTTGTTGGAAACTTTGAGGACGGTCGTTTTCAGCGCTCGGTTAAACTCTAAAACCTGATTGACATTTCTCAAAGACGTCTCTGTTCCGTATCTGTAGATGAAGTCTATCGTTGAGATCCTCGGTCAGCCAGAGGACCACCTGCTCCAGGCCGGGATTTACACCGAGGACCTATTCATCGAGGAAGGAACCGCTGATGGGCCGACATGGAGGCTTATGGTGAAGGAACTGTCTTAACCTTTGTTTCATTTAAAGGTCCAGTTTGTAAAGTTTGGTCACGAGGAGCGGCTGCGAGGCAGCCGGGAGGATTCAACTCGGCTCGGTCAACTCGTCTCCTTCTCTGTAGATCCGCTGGGAATGAGGCAGGGAAGGAGTTGAATCCTTGGTCCAGCCGAGTTGAATCCCTTGGCAGCCAGCTCTGCACCTCCTGAATCCTCCAGGCTGCCGGAGGATTCAACTCGGCTAGACCAAGGATTCATCTCCTTCCCTGTTGGGAAGCTAGGCTGGCAGCGTAGAGCCGGGAGGATTCAACTCTGCTCGGCTGATATTCCATTCATTCAAACGGATCCAACCATGTACCCCTCCTGAATCTTCCACAATGAACCTTTAAACCCTTTTAAAATGGTTCATATTCCGTCTCCGTAGTTGCCAGAAGAATACTCAGAGACCGACTCCAAATACATCGAACAGGAGAACTATCCCCCTGAGCAGCTCAGGGCTCTGGTGGACCTCCTCGGTGTGTCTCCCGTAAGAACCCCGTGTTGATTACCTGTCTGAGAGGCGGGGCGACTCGATCACCTCAACTGAATTGTTTCCAAATCCAGATGAATGCAGAAGACTACAACGGTGAGTGGGAGGACAGGAAGGCTTTTGTGGACCTCTTGAAAAGGCTGCTGTACGTTGATGGCGATCAGAGGGTCTCTGCCCGGGAAGCCCTTCAGCATCCGTTCATCACCATGGACCACCTGGTCAAGCGTTTTGACGACAGCGACTAGTAAGTCTGCACATGTCACAGGACCGCCCGATGGTTCTATCGATGGATTCTGTAACGCCTTGTCGTTCCTTTCAAGTGTGGAAATCTCAAAACTTTACATGGGCGATTGCCAAACGAGGAATTCGCGAGGGACGAGCAGCTTTGCGTCTCCTTCCTCTTGTCATCGGTTGTCCGGTAGGTTTCCTCGCCATCGTCATTTACGGGTATTTCCATAAGGATGCTTTCATAAAGATGCGTCTGGCAATTTCAGATGTAGAAGATCCTGAAGTGTGTCCCTCTGATGGGGAAATCCGCACCATCTCAGCTCCGTGGTACCTCCACGAAGAGCAACATGCACTCCTGGATACGGAGGGTTCATGCGTCGGCTCTGCTGATGGGGAAGTAGCTCTCCTTTCAACCACCTGCTACTCTCATGAGTACTTATCTCTCATCTCGTACGAGGAAGAGCCCTTCACATCCGACGAAGTCCCGTGTCAGTGCTCCGAGGTTGAAGCTTTATCTGCGAGGTCTTCTGGAGGAGTTATAGTCACGGACGTCGGTCCTGATGTCGCGGCCTCCTCTGGCCGCCCCAGAAAATGGCTGAAGAGGATGAACGGATTGTTCCGTGGACTCGGGAATTTATTGTGTCACTGCCGCTGGCCCGGTGTGGCGGACTGATGATGTCATACCAGAGGGAAAACGCTGGCGAAAACCACTCCCTTATGGTGACTAGGAGAACCCGGCTTCACCCGAAGATCCCTGACGAAGCTGCTATGCTAACGGCAGTCGTGACTCTGGAGCGCCCGTTCCCACCAAATAAGAACCAAGTGCTGGTACCAGGCCGGTGCTAGAGTGGGTCCTCAGTTGTTTCCACTCATCCCGCTGGCTTGGGTGGGCCACGTCATTGCATCACAGCTTACGTCTGGGGTGTATCGCCACAACAACGATGGCGGCCGCCTCTTCTTACAGGCGGTGCTGCTGGACTCACGCGAACACATTGGCGTCCAAACGGCGGCTGATGTAACGGAATCGTCCGCTCGTCCCGACCGCCGTGGACGATGATTACATCGGAGAAGAAAGGTCAGTACCCAACACGTCCTGACTCTTTGTTAACGCTGAAGCTAAGATGCTAGTGCTAGCCCGTTAGCGTAAGCCTACAATTGGCCAGATTGCAGAGACTTTACTGCTGAAGATGACGATTTAAATTAAACGCATAAATTATGATGTTCCTCTTTACAGCTTGTCTGACAGCTGATTCCCCGGAACATCTGTGAGGAACATGGAGACAACTTCACAAGATGAACCTCCAGTCGTGTGAAACTCCAGCCTCATGTTCGGCCATTATGACCTAAGAGCTTAAACAGACACTGGAGGGATATTAATGCTCTACTTAAACAGAGATTGTTACTGTTTCTGATAGAGAGATAGAAAAATGATTTCTTTGCATATTTTATTATAAAATGACGAATCGTTTGGTTTTTAGACGGTAAAAGGGAATCAGACTCATGATGACTGAATTATATTTCCTGACAAATAGAACATTTTTAATTAAGTTGCTCTACTGTTACTAACTTTTATGATAAAGTGAAAGTTTTCAGTATATTTTTTTGAAAACTATTATTAATTATTATATTATTTAACTATGCCGAGTAAGTCCTTATTTTAATATGTCAAAGAAAACAAAAAACTAATCAAATAAGAGTTTCTCTTTAGTAGCATAGAGTCGGTAGAGTCGGTAGCCCCTTTGACCTGTGGTGTCCCCCAGGGCTCCGTCCGTGGCACCTTAGCGTTTAGCATAAACAAGCTGTAACTGGGTCACATGTTAAACGGGTTCAGACGCACATTTCTCAAAAACCAAATAGTGACTAAAAAAGTACTCAAGCAGGACATCAAAGGGTGATTATTCATAGTTTTGCGATTCTCAAAAAAGTGGTTTCAGGAACTCCAAAGGTCGCAGCAGTACCAGACCTCTGCAGGGCTTCGTAGACGTTCTTTGATAAAACTCCTGACACTTCACTGCCGTTTGTTTCGCCGCTGAGTTCTCCCAGCAGCTCCTCGTTAGTTTCTCCTCCCGCTCACGGGAATACCAGATAACACGTAAAAGTACGCCCACGTCCGACACCACCGCAAGTCATATCCATGCACTGTAAAATAAACTATGGTATGACCTCGCTTCATTATTATATCCCACGGTAATTATATGATACTTTATAATTCAAGACTGTTTGACGCTTCATTCGCGCTGTAAAATAAAACTCTTCAACTAGATTCACGTATTTTAACGATCGACGTTTAGCAGCGTAGTCTGTTTTACTGTTAATGGTATCAAAGGGGACTTCATCGGGTTCCTGTGATGAAGACGGTGGAGCTCAGAGCTTCATGTTGGCGTGGTTCATCTCCACAACCTGACAGTTAACATCTATAAACGATGATAAACGATAATAAAAATAATGTACACAACGTTCAACGGGTGTGAAGTCAGGAGAAAAATGCCGTTAGATGGAACACTGGTCCCGTTAGCAGGCGGACCGCTAATGTTAGCTAGCTAGAGCAGACCTCTAGCTGTTAGCTGCAGTTAGCTGCTAGCAGTAGCTGCTTACAGCGTAAGCAGCTAACTGCTGCATACGCCGTAATAAAAAGAAAAAGATCTGTCGATCTTTGGAGTATCGCTTCATCCACCGTCGTCTCCTGCTGTGGCTCAGCTCACGTTTCCGCCAGACGCCGGTCTTTCGACCGCGGGAACTAGAAAGGCAGGTTTTCGGTTCTGCCGAATCCCTTGGCATGGCCGGTGGTACCGATTGGGTCTCTGGGCTCATTTCTATCATCTTTAGTTTCATGTTGGTCCATTTGCTCCATCCAAATTCATTCATTCATTCTCCATAACCGCTTATCCTGTTCGGGGTCGTAAAGGGGGGGCGGGCTGGAGCCTCTCCCAGCTGACATTGGGTGAGAGGCGGGGCTACTACCGGAACGAGTCGCCAGTTCATTGCGCCGATGCAAAGAGACCGCCAACCACTCGCACTCACGTTCACGCCTACGGGCGATTTAGAACCCATGCAGACCCGATTGAAACCATTTCAATGATCCTGATTAAATCTGGTTTGCCTTTCATTTTTTTTTGACCACTTACCGGCAGGTTTTCATTCCCAGCAGCGCGTCGCCCTTCAAAGAACGGCACAGCGGCCATCAGCTGGAGATGCGTTCAGGGTTCAGAAGGAGCCGACGGCAGGAGATGAATGGAGTCCTGATCCAGAGGGAAGGGTCAAAGAGGAGTTTGATGGGGCTTCTGGGTCGCCGCCCGCCATCCTGTGCTTCCGTCCGAGGCTGAGCGAGTATCCAAACACGCTTTATATAATTTATACATCATACATGATTCATCCGGAGGCCCAGGAGACGCCGTAGAAGACACTTGAACACGACACCGTCATGCTGTGTGATGTTTCCACGCGTTAATTCACACTAACAGCTAATGCTGCCAGAATGTTACCGTAAAAATACACTCCGCTAAAATAACATGTAAACAAAGATTTTAAATGAAAAACAAACAAACGGTGAATTATCATTCATGAGGACTAATACATTAATCATTATATAATACATAGATACTAAATATATCTGACATTCTATTTCTGTACACTGTTGAAAAAAAGTAAAAATACACATTAAAATACTGTTAAAAAAACTTTCAAATAGCAACAGTAAGAGACGACAGGAAGTCATAACCGTTAAAGTATCAACCCATCTAAAGTACAGATCAGACTGTTACGTAAATTTAGATTTACAGTAAAAAAAAAACTTTAATAATTTAACAAGAAAACTCGTTAATTCCAACAGAAACGAGATATTAGAGTAAACGATGTATATTTCTGAAATACTGGACTTCAATGAATGTTTTCGTAATTTACTGTCATTTTATGTATTAAACGTGTAAAGAAGTTTAAAATATTAATACATTTTTTATACATGTATTAATATATATATATACACATATATGTATAAACATATATACATACATATATACACACATACATATAAATGCATACATTTATATACATATATATATATATATATACACGTATATATACAAACAGTTAAGATATTAAGAAGTACAAAAAAATGAAGAAAAATGAGCGACTGTCTCTCCTCGGTTTTGCCAGTTGTAGGCCGTCTCACAGAAGGTGTCTCGCTCTGAGCGGTCCATCGTTAAACGACAGGACACATATTTAAGGAAGTATCGGCGAGGATCAAACACGTGTTCTTAGCAGAGTAACAGGATGAGTGGTACATAAATATTCTGAAATGACCCTCCTGCTGAGGCTCTAAAAATGCAGATGCCAAATGTTAATTAATCACGCTGGCGTCTTCACAGCGAGGCTGTAAAGGAGTCAGGTTCCTGCTGGGTTGATGGACCGGTTCTGCCTCCTGCTGCATAAATCACTCCGGGGGATCCTCCGCATAATTACAGCCCTCTTAATACGCACTCATAAATTTCATTCATTATTGATAACTATCATCAAACAACGCGAGCCACCTACGTCTTTCTTCAGAGGACGAACGGCGTGGAAACTTTACAAACATCCATTAAACGTTGGGACGTGATGAATCATCTCAGGGAGGCAGGGAGGGATGCTCCCACAGTTCTGGAGGCGGTTCTGTTTCTGTCTCTTAATTTTGAAGCTGCCTCACCTCCGTCTCGTTTGTTCTCGATCAAACGGTAATTAGGTGAGAGTGCTGGTTATTTTTTAAACGTGGCCACGGGCTACCGCTATCGCTATCGCTACGGCTACGGCGGCGGTGGGACCGCTGGGACCGATCTGTAATGCGTCTGCTACGAGGGTCCGTCGACCAGAACCAGATACAAACACTTAATTTACTGAGTTTCCCCTCCGGACAAACAGAAACACACTCAACGGGTCCGGGTTCAGGGTAACGTAGTCACTTCCTGTTTCATATAGAAAGGTCACGGACCCACAAACACAAAATGACGCTGGTGGAGCAAATACTCCAAAAACTGATATTCAGGGATCAGCCAGAAAACTATAACCACTGACAAGTGAGGTGAGGAATAACATTGACTATCTGGTTACCATGGTTACCTGTCAGTGGGTGGGGTAAATTATCTGGTTACCATGGTTACCTGTCAGTGTTTGGGGTATATTATCTGGTTACCGTGGTTACCTGTCAGTGGGTGGGGTATATTATCTGGTTACCGTGGTTACCTGTCAGTGGGTGGGGTATATTATCTGGTTACCATGGTTACCTGTCAGTGGGTGGGGTATATTACCTGGTTAGCAAGGTTACCTGTCAGTGGGTGGGGTGTATTATCTGGTTACCAAGGTTACCTGTCAGTGGGTGGGGTGTATTATCTGGTTACCTTCAAGTGGGTGGGGTATATTATCTGGTTACCGTGGTTACCTGTCAGTGGGTGGGATATTGGTCAATGGTCTGGACCACGTTGTCCTGGGAAACCATTCATGTGGATGTTCGTTTGACATGTAACACCTTCCTAAACATGACTGTAGGCCACGCCCCCCTTCATGGAAACGGTATTCCCTAATGGCAGTGGGATGATGGTCACTGACTCCCTGCAGGAATAGTCCAGGAATGGTTTGAGGAACAAAACAACCAGTTGAAGGTGTTTACTTGGCCTCCAGATTCCCAGGCTCTCCATCCAGTCCAGCATCATTTGAGGCCCCAGCCCACAACGTCTGTGGTGGTTATAATGTAATGGCTGACCGCTGTGGTTTCGGGCTCCATCTTTACTGAAGCTCGTGTTAAACCTTCGGCTGAGGAACCCGAACGTTTCAGACTGACTGCTGTTTCATTGCTGATCATCATTATCATCCGTCAGCGGCGAGAATAAAACTCACGTCTCAATAAAACTCCGACGAAGAGGAACCCAGCGGTCTCCGCCTCCAGAAGCATCTCCCGCTCGACCTCTCTGACCTCCACAACAACGCCGTTAACGGACTCTCCAGCGGAGTGCCTCTTCATAAAACGCTCCGTCTCAGAGCCGCGTGACGTTATTTATGTTCTCATATTATTAAGATGTCGGCGGTATTTTATACGGCGGATGATGCAAAGGTTACTTCCTGCGCTGATGATACCATCAGCTAAATTCTAAAGGGCACGATCCAGGCGCGGCGCCAGGATCTCGGTTTTGGTCGGGCCAAAGGAGTTCTGTTTGGTGCCCCCTTAAGTAGAGAAGTTAAAACCCGGCGTTTCCAGAGGGGAAGAGTTCCTACCTATTAATTAGCGTCCAATTTGCCTCCTGTCTCCTTCAGAAACAAATCAGACGTCAGAGCGTCTCCGTTAGAGGTTCTCCTGACGCACGTCCAACTCGGAGGAGAACCCGGGTCGGACCCAGAACTCACTGAAGGACTGTATATCTCAAATGGTCTTGGGAACACCTTGAGATCCCCTAGGATTAGCTGGATAGTGTTGCTGGGGAGAGGGACATCTGGAATTCCCTTCTAAAGCTCGACTTTAGAGTTTGATTGATAGCAACATGCTAACAAGACAGAAACGAGCTGTCGTTAGCATTGATGCTATCCTGTGGGCCGAAACCTCTTCAAAAAAAAACAGATAGCGGCGTTGGCGTATCTGGACCCTGGACAGGACTGGACTGGACTATCTGGACAGGATGACCCGTATATAGCAGCAACATTTGGAGGCAAGCAAGCTACGTTAGCGATAGCTTGATAGCGATAGCTTGATAGCGATAGCTTGATAGGTAGCGCCGCTCCGACAGCTAAGATCCTTTTGTTTTCTTCCTCGCTGGGGAAACTGCACCTCCTACTTTATGACTACTTGTTTTTTTTATCGTCCGCATGATGTACACAGATCAGCCATAACATTATAACCAGACTCATTATATCTGTTTCTGAAACAAAAATCAAACTCTGGAAGTCTCATAACGTCAGAGAATAAAGAGACATCTTTAGAGGTCACCTTGTCCCCTCCAGAGTGGAAGTGATCACTTTGGACGCTGAGAGCTCTTATCTCTGGAGATGATGAACTCGTTACGTTCTGATTCCTCCGCCGCTCCAACGGAAGATATTGATTCATTTAAATACTATGTTTAGATGTAGACTA
This sequence comes from Lophius piscatorius, assembly GCA_009660295.1. NCBI lineage: Eukaryota > Metazoa > Chordata > Actinopteri > Lophiiformes > Lophiidae > Lophius > Lophius piscatorius. Next base: position 32,776 of record VRLP01003417.1, read on the forward strand.
TGTATTTATACATGAACATTAATATTTAACCTTCACTGACTTCATGGTTTTAACCTCATCAGTCCTGATCATAACTATTTCAGGTTAATTTATTTAGAACCACAATCATTTTCTCTATTATCTGCCAAAGATGGAAAAAAAACAACTTCAAATGGGGAAAAAAAAATACAATTTCAGAATAAACGCCTTTGAACATGGAATGCATGGTTATTATTTCTATTAAAGGTTTTAATGGGGACGTTTTGGTTAACTTCTTCAGACAGACAGACAGACAGACAGACAGATAGACAGATAGATAGATAGATAGATAGACGGATAAAAACTTTATTAATCCCCAAGGGGCAAATGTAGGAAAAAGGACAACAATGTTTCCAGTTAACTATTAAAACGTTCAAATCAGCTTTAAAGCGTAATCCCAGATTTATTGGATCCAGGGCAGGAAACGATACGGGACACAATGAGATTCCGAGGGATCAATTAAAATCCCGCAATCATCATTAAAATGCTAATTCCTCTCCAGCAGAAGTTGGCGTCTCAGAGTCGTGGATAAAGTTGATCATCTGGCGAATCTGCTCCGTACCTCACATCCTGACCGGAACCAGAACCTCCACCTTCTTCCTCGCAGAAAAATCAACATTCAACTCATGAGATTCAACAAATATGCCGCGGGAATAATAATAATAATTTAACTGGAGGCTGACGAAGCCCATCGGAGGGATTCTGGCGGGGGGATTGAGGCCAGTGCTGGACATTATGGAGGCTTTTGAAGGAGGATCCAATCAGGTTCCTTTCATTCTTCTGAAATCCCACGCAGTGATTTATTCATCAGTCATGAGAAGTTATCGTTCCACACTCAACGTTAAGTAAGATACAGTACAGACGTGATGAATGGAAGAATAGAAACTCATTAAATTATATTCACTCCCCTTCTGACGTCGGAGGAGAAACTGGAGCGAGGACACGACGGCGTACTTTCACGATTATCCAGGATGAACTTGTTCAACTCCAGTTTAAATCTGAATCACATGACTTTCATGTCGTCGCTCAATCAGCTCCATTCACTTCACCCAGCATGCATCTGCACGTTCTGGCACTGTTGCATTGACTCAAGGCCTATTTGCATTCAGGTGACTTATATCACCTGAAGGCATCATGTGATCGCATTGTGAACGCTCAGGGGTTCTGGAGGTCAAGCCCCGCCTCCTGACCCTCTGATCCGGGCTAATCCTGCCCACCCTCTGGAACATTCCCCCCCAGTACTGGCATCTAAAGTCAGCGCGTATGCATCCAGCCCTTATTCTTGTTATATAGAAGACTTACTAACTTGATATGACCAAGTTAACTTGGTCACGTTGTAACGTGATATGTTTAACGTTTTTTATGTGAGAATTTTCACGTTATAAAAATAGATAATTTTCTCGTTTTCATAACATTATAACGTGAAAATTATCACGTAAAAAACGTTAATCCGATCACGTTACAATGGGATAATTTTCACGTGAAATGTGAAAATTCTCACGTTATAATAAATGACGACCTTTCATAACGTTATAACGTAGGAATTATCGCATAAATACGTGAAACTGATCAAGTTATAATGTGATGGACCATTTTCACGTTGTAATGTGATCGGTTTAACGTTTTTTACGTGAGAATTTTCACGTTATAACATCATCGATAATTTCCACGTTTTTATAACAACGGGAAAATTTTCATGTATAAATGTGAAAATGATCACGCTATAATGTGATAAGTTTCAAATTACAATATGACGGATGATTTTCACGTTATAACATGATAGATAATAATCACCTTTTATGAGATTATAACGTGAAAATTATCACGTAAAAAACGTTAAACCGATCACATTACAACGGGATCATTTTCACGTTTTTTTATAACATTATAACATGAATTTTTTCGTGTAAAAACGTGAAAATGATCACAGTATAGCGTGATACAGATAGATGTTTTTATTAATCTTATGGGCATGAACACGTTTCCGTAGTTTCCATTGTTAACGTGTCTTTAATGACAAACAAAATGACAATAAAGTTTGATTTGATTTGATAAAATGAGACATTAAAAGATTTGGTCGGGTTAATTCCGAGCAAGTTGAGGTATGTATAATAATTTATTTTGCCTTTAGCGTAGCTTATAGCTAAATGAGGATGAGGCTAGCTCATCGGGAAGACCGCACGTCTTTTGAGGTCAGAGTTCAAGTGCAGAAGGTGGAATAAGGTCGGAAAAAATGCAAACGTTTCACGCTTTATCTCACATTTTATGGTCATTTTGTCGTTTCAGCTTTTCAGATTTTGCTCAGAGGCTGCGGTGGAGACGACAGTTTATAAGAGGACATAAACAAAGTCGACTACGACGGGTTTTAGATCTTCTGAGGAGTCTTACGACTCAGCACGAGCTCCACAGAGTCATTTCATCTTTTGTTTTCCGTCTGATGTTCAGAGGAGAACGCCGCGAACATCTCCGCCGTGAAGCTCCAGAAAATGTGTGGCGGACTCAGAAGGTTCAGCTCAGACTTTCCGGTTGCTTACGTCTGAGAAGATAACGGCTGGATCCTGGGCTGAACTTTCCCTTCAAGGACTTTGAGGCGAGTCCCAGTCACTCCGGCTCCTGCTGGGAACAAACTCTCGCTGTGACTCTGTTCGAGGGAGCAGCCGGAGCGACAGAGGATCTGAGAAAAAGGACTGACCTCAAGCCGGGTGGAGCTTCAGGTGGAGAACATCTGGGAGGCGCTCTTCATCATTCGACATCTGCTCCGAACCCTGCAGAGGAAACCCCTGGCTCGGACCCATCGGCACCAAACGGCGGCGGCGCTGCCAGCCCCACTCAGGCCCAGTTTGTTCCCACAAACGGACGCCAGAGCCGCTCCAGTCTCCGCCCAGCTTCGCCCGAGCATCAGAGTCTGGGTCGGCGTCTGAGTCCCTGTCAGCAGGAAGTGAGCGAGTCTCTGGCGCAGAAACGGGTGTCAGACATTTTTATCTCCGCCAACATTCTGTGAAGCTGCTGATAAACGTGACTCACTCTGGCAGCCGCACTCCGCCCAATGAAAAAAGATAAATTTAACCTCTGGTCCACCAGATGAAGTCTGGCTCCGACCCCTCGCCTTGAGATGCATCCTATTTGTCGATTTGCGCGCTTACAGTGTGTTATATCGGGCTTTCCAATCAAGAGAATCCATTTTTCATTTCTGACGCCGCCGTTTCCAAGAGGGCGTCCGTCAGAGACGAAGGGGACGGATGTTGATGCAAATAAAACCTCGTCTGCAGTTCTGCCTGAAATCGAAATGACATCATATAATTAAACATATTATGTTCAGCGAAGAGGATGAGGAGGAGATGGAGGAAGAGGGAGGGGGGGTATTACTCTGATGTTCTTGCAGTTTCACAGTGTGAACATGGACTGTTTCAATCGTCTTCATTCCAAAAATATAAGCAGTAAAAGTCGGTAGAATGTCAAATATCTTCATTTATATGAATAAAGTTTTGTCCTGCTCTCACCACCGATCACAATAATTCAGATTTAGCTTAATATGTGAAATTGTGTGAGAATATAAAGAAAAAAGTGAGAAAGTTCTATTTAAATTGCTCTTATATTATATTACCCAAAATCCTTTGCGAGACTAAATTTTGACGTGTTGCATTGACACATTAATTTCTGTAACGCTGTAGTTTTAGATTGTCATAAATAAAGATAGATGGAGTTCTACTATTTCAAATGTTAGAATAAGAATGAAAATAGTAAAATGTTAGATAAGCGATTTGGCCATTTAAGCTAAAACGTTAGCTAGCACCGTCCATAAAGTTACGATAATCCTGGAATCATTTGAATTTCATTTTATACGACCTAAAATGCTATTTTGAAATACTTTGACATCAATTAAAAAGCTTTATTTTTAAAATCCAAACTATATGCTTGTACAATACATTACCCAAAAACCATTAGGAGCTCATGCTACTACGGCAAACAGGAGGATAACGTTCTACCCCCCGTAAAAATGAGTTTTATGCGTTAAATAGTTGAATAAGTCCAAGTTTTTTTTAGATTAATTCCTTCTGCGAACACATTGGTAGTTTTTCTATTGTAAAATTTAGAAGGTGACTCAAAAAAGTTAAGTCTTCCCGTTTTCACCGTCAGAAAAAGTTGGATACTTACTCAGCAGCTACAGCTAACGACAAGAGTATGTTAATTAGCGCCATTGATAAAGTAACCATCAATGGTTTCAGGAAATTACTACCTCATTCTTAAGTAAAAATTAGGTAGTCATTTAAATATAATTTGGAATGTAAAATTGTACTTTAAAGGTGTAAGATGACGTCGAAAAACTAACAAAAAAAATTTGCTATTAACTTATCTGGTGCTAAAGCTAAAATAATAGTAAAATAGCTAGCGCCACCCACTGCGATAACAATTAACTTTTATTTAAATTATGTTTTGAATATGTAAGCAAGGATAAAAAAAAAATCCCATTTTCATATAAAATGATGATAAAACACAATCATGAAAAAAACAACATTGTAGACATTCATACACTCTTCATCTTCGTCCTTCGGTTGTTCCCTTTAGGGGTCTGTTTCCAATCACAGACACCACCAGGGTTCTTTCTTGACTCACACCTTCCCCATTTATCCGGGCTTTGAACTTTCCATCGAAGTAAAGTAGAAGTTACTGACTTTTGACCCCTTAGTGGCTGGGTTGCTCATACACTACATTACCCAAAAGCCATTGCGAGTCAATTTAACGACGGAAAGCGGGAAGGCGACTGTTCTCACAGCAAGTTCCACGAAAACTCTAGTTTAATGGTTTAGCGTCAGCGGAATCAATCAAAAGTAAGTTCTTTAAGAGTGTTAGATTTTCCGACGTAAATGTTGTTGGTTTAAATATCGTGAACTGAAAAAAAAGATCAAAAAAAGTCACCCAAACATGCGTCACGGTGAGTTAACGAAGTTAGCCGCTTAAGCTAAAAACAACGGTTAGGTGGCTAACTCCTCCACCCGAGTCTTCCGGGACACCATGGTGGTGCTACGAGCAGGAATGTGTCCCGGCCTGGATGATGGTGTAGTTCGGGACCTGCGAGCGGCTGACGTTAAAACAGGTTAGTGTTTGACAGCCTCTCTGCTAATCAGAAGCCAAACCAGTGATAAGAAACCTGTGGTTCGTGTCCACAGTGGAGGAGCTGGTGTCGGCGGACACGGAGGAGCTGGCTCACAGATGCTCCGTCTCCTACAAGGTAAACATAAACCTTCATTTTACCATAATCTCAAAGGTCTGATGAAGCAGCAGCATGGTTGGGATTTCTATTCATTCATTCATTTATTCCACACACACACACACACAAAACAGGTGGTTGGGAGTGAAATAGGATTTATTACAAATAGTTAACCTTCTTTATGTATAGTTCCCTCTGGCTCCACAAATTAGTTCCGGTGGTTACCATGATTGACTGTAACTATGATGTTAGCGGACTACATCTGTGATCTGTAGTGAGAGCAGGTGGAGGAGAACCTAGACAGGTGGAGGTTCGCGCTGGAGAGAAGAGGAATGAAGGTCAGTCGCAGCGAGACAGAATACATGTGTGTGAATGAAAGGCAGGCAGGAGGATGAAGAGGTTTAAGTACTTGAGGTCAACTGTTTGGAGGAACAGGGAGTGTGGAGAAGTGAGTGACGGCAGGGTGGAGAAGGGTCTCAGGAGTCATCTGTGACAGTAGAGCAGGAGTGAAGGGAAAGGTTTCCAAAATGGTGGTGAGAGCAGTTCTGCTGGAGGGTTTAGAGACGGTGGTTCTGACCAGAAGACAGGAGGCAGAGATGAAGACGTTCTCTGGGAGTGAGGAGGAAGGACAGGAGTAGAAAGGAGGACATCAGAGGGACAGTCCAGGTTAGAGTTCTTGGAGACAAAGTCAGAGAGGACAGATTGAGATGGTTCTGACCCGTGAAGAAGAGGAGGGATAGTGGATCTACTGGTAGAAGGATGCTTTAGAAGAAGAGGAAACCAAAGAGGAGGATTCTGGATGTGGTGAGGACATGTACACTGTAAAAAATATTTTGTTCGCTGGTAACAATTAGAATTAAGTTTAATGGAGTCTAGAATCTAAGTTGAAAATACTTGACTGTGTCACCAGTGGAAGTTTTTTTTGTGAATCAACAACAAATACTTCAAAGCTCTTTCAAAAAAAACTTTTTTCACAATTTCACCTCCAAAATATTTCTTTACTATTTTTGCGCGAATCTGACATTATTTCATTCCTGCAGTTTTTCTAGACAAATATTAAATACTGTAAAAATCTTACATTCAGTTATTTCTACTTAAATACGTAGGTTACTATTTGAAGTAACTTCATCAATGATTTTCTCTTTTACAGTGCAAAATCATAAAATAAATCAATTCCACTTTTGGAATTTCTTCAAATCTCTTTAAAAATAAAGTTCTTCCAACTTAAATTTCAGACTCAATCAAACTGAATTCAATCATGCGAAACAAGTGAACGAGTTTTTTTTACAGTGTAGTTGGTGTCTTATGACGGACAGATGGAAACGGATGATCCGTTGTGGAGACAAAAAATAAAGATATCTGGACAGAGGGGTAAACAAAACAGGAAACAAATAAAAATGCGTGACCATAAAAGGCATCAAGACTCTTTATTAGATGAATATTTAAAAAGACGGTTGGATTAACAATGAAAAAGCCAAAAAGAAACTTTAAAGCCCCCGTTACCTTGTTGTTCTGTCGGTGTTTGGCCTTCAGACTCTGGAGCCGCTCCGGTCTCCGGTTCTTACCCCTGAGCTGTTACGGATCAGAGGTCAGACTACGGCTCTTATTAACTCGTACTTCAGGAAAACGACAAACGTCAGTCTGGACCCGGATAAACAGGGAGGCTTCTGTCAGGAGGGACATCCGGCATAAAGATGGTTGCATTTCAACAATGTGGAAGACCCTCTGTTGTGGGAACCCCGTATTTGGAGCAGCTATACGAACAACAACAACAACAACAACAATGTGATTGGACTCATTTTACAATATCTAGATAAATATATAAGTTTATGAAATACTCAATTGTTTTCCAAGGGGAAAATTTGCTAAAATCGGGCCAATGGGGCAAATAAACATAGTACTGATATGTACTGATAGTACATATCAGTGCCACTTAATACAACAACAACAACAGCAACAACAACAACAACAACAAACATACCAACAGATGAAAATTTCTCCGCAGGCTCATAGAATAGGAGATTAAAAAAAATACAATAAACACAATTCATAAAATATGCACAATAATGCAAGAACATAGTAAACAGAGAACAAAAGGCTGCCAGTGGGCGTTCGGGTTGACTGAACGGGGGGCTCTCGGCTCAGCGGGGGTCGGACTGAGCTGTTTGTTTATTTAGATGAATAACTGAAGTAGGAAGGAACTAAAATCTTGAACAGGTTGCTGTTAGACGTAAAGTCTCTGTTCTCTGTCTGGCTGAAGGTTTTGGTTCATAGTCGGGGGGGAAAAGAAGGAGTGAAGTGGTCTTCATCCTTCAGGGCAGGGGTGTCGAACTCAATCACAGAGGGGGGGGCCAAAATTAAAGACCAGGACCACTTTCAGAGCCGAACAATCAATCAATCAATCTTTATTTATAAAGCGCCATTTCACAACGACTGTTGAAAGAGAGAGAGAGAGAGAGAGAGAGAGGAGAGAGAACTCAAATTGGCATTGTTTGACCGGAGGCATTTTATTCTTCTTTATTTACTCATTTTATAGATTTCTGAACAAACCGCCAGAATAGAAAATAATCAAATTACAGATTCAGTTCAAACTAGGTGAGCATAACTAGTGTTTATGTCTCCCTTTCTATCAGCAGAGTTTCACAGCCTCCTCCTCTCTCTCTTTCTCTCTCTCTTTCTCTCTCTTTCTCTTTCTCTTTCTCTTTCTCTCTTTCTCTTTCTCTTTCTCTTTCTCTCTTTCTCTTTCTCTTTCTCTTTTTTTCTCTTTCTCTTTCTCTTTTTTTCTCTTTCTCTTTCTCTCTCTCTTTCCCTTTCTCTCTTTCTCTTTCGCTTTCTCTCTCTCTCTCTCTCTTTCTCTTTCCCTTTCTCTCTTTCTCTTTCGCTTTCTCTCTCTCTCTCTCTCTCTCTCCACACACATCATTTCCAGTGAAAGGTTGTTTTTTTATTCACAGGCGTCATTAACCGCCAGAAAACTGTATTTTTCACGTTATAAATTACATGTAAAATCCATCAGTTTTTAATTAATATCAACAAAAAAAAGGAACTTTAAATGACCCTTTGGTTAATGGCTGGGCTGATTTAGACGTTTCTTTCTTCTGTCACAGTAAAACAGTGAAAGTAGACGGTTGCTCCTCGTAGATGCTGCTGCAGTCAGTTTATTTTATGTTAGTTGGACTGTGGTGCTGCGTTTACACCGGACCCCACGCAAAAAATCAGTCTTCGGCTCCACTAGCTGCTTTGTACTTGTTATGATTGATGATTGGAGATTCATTTTACTGTCAATCATGTTTTCCAGCGAACAGGTAGGCAGAAGAATGAAATTATGTTCCGTCTGGTTTCATAAGGTCAGAAAAAAAGGAATCAACATAGAAAACAAAAGGCAATAATAATAATGGAAATGGGCGTTGGGTTCATATGTGACTGGAATACTGCGCACCGTTCTAGGATTATTGCAGGTGGTCGATATGCATGAAGAATATTGTAATATAATTGAAAATAAAAAAATATAATATCATTGCACATGGTCAGAAAATTGAACCAACGTGGAAAAAAACGCAAAAGGGCTGATTGAAATGTTAATATCGCACGTAATTAAATCAGCCCTGCTCTTTCGGAAACAATCCAATATTTGGTTTCCCTGTTTCGTTATCTAACGAGTCTGAAAAAAACAGTTTATGTTTGCTGTGAGAAAAAAAGTAAACGCCTCTGTGTCTAATATTATTATTAATATTACAGAAGTTCACGTAACTTCAATTTTCATCACTATATCTGCTGTTTTATTGTAGATGTAGTGCCCCACCCATCTCTCTCTCTCTCACTCACTCACTCACTCACTCACTCACACAAAAAACGTAAGTCAGAGCTCCGCCCACGCTGATTCGGCATAAACGTCCAGAGAATCTGACAGACTTTTTATGTCACAAGGATTTCGTGATAGAGTTGTCTTCTTTTTCCTCGAGACCAATGAAGTCACGCAAAATCACGTTCTTCACGACTTTCTGTGGAACTGCACCGCGCCAAAGATTCAGGCCACTTCCTGTGTGAACACAGCTTGGGCGTGCCGTAGCGAAGCACTGCATGGCGGTGCGATTGGAGTGGTGAAATGGAGAGTAGGTAGGGATTTGGGCCCGTCGGGTGGGAACACTCCTCACTGATGTTTTATCAATGAGGACGGCTGGGCAGCCAGAGGCGATGTACTGTTCCTTTGGTTGTGTTTGCTCTGGTCCCTATTTAGTTTTACATTCCCTTCTTCAAGTCAACCAGTCCAGTTTGGATTAAGTGGCTTAGATATTTGACATTTCAGGATACGTACATCGGTTGTATACTTCAGGGTCAACAGGTTGTTCCGCCTTTTCTTACAAGAAGTCTATCCCGTAGCCCGATTGGTTAAATCTTTATAATATGCTATTTTTCGGTGATATAATTGTACTAAACTGTTTTTTCAGTGTTATTACAATACTTAGATTGAACTGTTATCACTGTGTTATTACATTTGAATAACTGTCAATCATCTTCATGAAAATAAATTGTCAGCTAAAATGTGATGATCATGAATGTCTCAGAGCGGATCTCAACCAGGGGAGTTAAAGTCGCTGTAAAACAGCAGTTTTGACATTTTCACATCAAAGTCAAAGATGTAATTAGCCCCTGAGCAACAATGAATGATCGGAGCAGTTCAGCAAGTTTATTGAATAAGTTGTCAGAGTTCTGTAAAGGTTGTCGGCAATCTGCCCTCAGACTGTGGAGTTGTGTTCGCTGAAGGCGCTCAAACCCTAAACCTGAAAGGTGACTCTCTCCACGTTATCTCTCTCCACGTTATCTCTCTCCACGTTATCTCTCTCCATGTTAACTCTCTCCTCTCTCCACGTTAACTCTCTCCTCTCTCCACGTTAACTCTCTCCTCTCTCCACGTTAACTCTCTCCTCTCTCCACGTTAACTCTCTCCTCTCTCCACGTGAACTCTCTCCTCTCTCCACGTGAACTCTCTCCTCTCTCCACGTGAACTCTCTCCTCTCTCCACGTTATCTCTCTCCTCTTTCCACGTGAACATCTATATATCATCGGACCAGTCCCCCATAAAGGAAAACAGTTTATAGGAAAAACACGGATTGTTCCTGATCAGGTCTTTGAATACGGACCCCGTTGACCTAAAAGTGTTTATCTGTCGGTTTGTAAATACTCAGGTGGTCACCCTCGCCAGATTGGATTGGCCTTTCTTTACCAGTTGAATCGACATAAATACACCCACTAAATCCACAGGGAGGGTGTATTTAGACTCACATCCCACTAAGATTCCTTCTGTTGAATCCAATCCATATCATCATGATGTTCAGCACTATAGAAAAAACAACACGAAAACAGAAGACACCCGCATTTTTAAAGTCGGCATGAGCGGCGGCGCGTGGGCGTGTTGACCATCATCATCTCGCTGATCTCAGAGAAACCCTCGCCCACACGCTGCAGGAGTTTCTCGTTGTGTAAGTGGTTTGTATTTCAATTTTGAACAGCGTTACTGTCGGCACATCTCTCGCTGGGCTTGTTTGCTAAAGGTCGCCTGTGGTTAACAAGGCAGGCAAAATAGTTTCGCTGCACATGTTCAATTCAGGAGGGGAGAGTCGGTGTTCCAACGCCGCAATTATGACAACAGAACCGCTCCCTGGAGGTTGACGAGTGGTTAGGAGCGTTTTACCTCTAGTTGTACGTGTAACGTCGGAGAGACGTTTCCCTGCGTCAGAGAAGCTGAGGCGTCTGTAATCCTGCATTCTCAGTTTGAACCCAGAGGAGAGGTCAGCTCACTTTAAGGTCAGTTCACAGGGATGATTAGAGAAGTCTGCGCCAACCTCACGCTGGTCAGATAACACGAAACTCATAGATCATCATAGTGTCTCAAACCCAAACCGCTCCAGAGTTGTAATGTAAGATGAATATCCATGAGTGGCAGCGGACACGTCAAGACAAACTCTACGGGTAAAATAAAGATGAGTGAGGTCTTTCAATCCAGTCGGCCTGAAGGGTGGTCCCGCTCAGGAAACTCTGAGAGCTCAGAAATTATCAGGGAAAGTTTAAGAAGTTGAGAATATTTGATTGCCCCCAGTTTGGGTCGGGATGAGTCAAAGTCTCAAGGGATGGAGTTAAAATATTTTATGGGTCTGGATCCGGAGTGGTGGATAAATGGAGCATGAGGTGGGCCGACAGGCAGCGTAAGGTAAGACTCCCAATCTACCTACGAATCTACCAGAGGCTCTAGGTTCTAGTCCTCACCTTCTGGTATAAACTCTGTATTTACCAGAGGCTCTAGGTTCTAGTCCTCACCTTCTGGTATAAACTCTGTATTTACCAGAGGCTCTAGGTTCTAGTCCTACAGGAAGAGGTGAAAAGTGTTTCTGAAGAGAGGAACGTTTGATTAGTCCACCACCACCACCACCAGACCAACTCCCACTTAAAGGAAGTTTCTTAGTCCAGAAAACCTTCCCGGCCCGTTATCAGCGGTCCTAATTCGACTGATCGATTGTGTGAAGACGTTACGTAAAGCCTTAAAGGTGTCTGATAGCGTTAAACGACTGGGAGTTCACAGAATCGGCCGGCGTGATATCTGAATGTGTGTCTCCGTGTTTAAAGCATGCCTGAGGAGATGTGTTTGAGGGTGTGTCCTGCTGGTTTAACAAAAAGTAAAAGCACCTTTTGTCAGTTAGATAAACCTCCACAGACGTCACAATGTTCTCTCCACCCGGAGTGAGTTTGTTGTGCGAGGAAGATTTTTAAGAGACTCTGAAGGTCTTCTGAAAATAAATCTGACTTTGTGTAAAGGAGCTCCTGCTGCTCTTTAGCCGCGGCTCCGATTAGTCTCTTCTGCTGGGAGGATTTCCTGCAGCGGCTCACGGCCGACGTTGAATTAGGGAGGAAAGACAAATCTGTTGGGTCTCAATTAGTGGGAATGTCGCTGCCCCAGTTTTGGGGTGAGGGCTCATAAGTCGGGTGCTTCCGCTTCAATTGAACCGCCTGTCAGAAGAACGTGCCGGAGAAGACGACCGGCTGCTAACCTCCTAGCTGCTGTAACGCGTGCGCTCACATGGAGGGACCGGAGGGATGCCGGATAACCGCCCAGAGACTTCTGCAGATTGGACGAGCCGAACCGGAAGCTGCTGAAGGCGGCGATGCTTAACGGAGAAATGGTGATTCAATTCTCCACCCCGTGAGGTTCATGGGACGGTTTCCTTGGATTGTAAGAAGCTTTACATGCCAGTTTGTCCCACAGGACTTTGGAATATGGGGTTCTGTCCGGTCTTCTCCCATCTGAATTAAACCTTTCTGAATTGCAATGTGGGTCGCCTGTTTACGTGACCTTTGATCTTTTCCGACCCGGTGTTTACACGCATCCACTCATCGAATCGGAAACAGCTGTCTGACGCGCAGACGATCCAAACTCCGCCCCTTGTGTCCAAAACTTAATTTCGCATCATTTCAAGCGAACTCAAGTCTGCATAGAAACGGGGGTCTTGTTTCGATTTCAAGTGAACCCTGGTTCTGTTCGTTTGTGGTCTGAAAGCAAAGCGGGTCAAGTTATAAACCAAAGGTAAGATGTGGAGCGAAATTCTGTGATTTCGTACGTTCAAATCCACGTAAACGCCTCGCTATGCGTCTGTAACCAGGACAACAGAACAGAGTTTCTCTCTCTTTCTTCTCCGGTACCGTCTCATTCGCTTCAAGTAAGGACCAAAATGCTCGACAGCAAAAGGTGGGGCTAAGCCTTACAGATTGGGGAGGAGCTTGTAGGACTTTTAGCTGCTCCATCAGGACTGAAGGAGCTGGTTGAGATAGTTGGACATCTGGTTTAGGATTCCTCCTTGGGCCTCCCTCTGGAGGTCTTGCACTTTACAGGTATCATCTAGACTGGGGACTCTTTGAGATCCTCCGGTAGGAGCTGGGGAGAGGGACATCTGGAACATCTTTGTTCCTCTTCTGCGCTGAAGCTGGTAGGAGATTTAACTGAAACGTTAAAGTTTCGTCGGTTATAATGAACTCGATGATGCCTCGTTGTTAGACGTGTCGGTGTTTCGGTGTTGTGACATTTAAATGTGCATCAGCCGACAGCGCTGGTCTGAAATCGCCATGACGACGGGATGAAACTGCCAAGATAAGCAATACAGTAATTATGATAGGACTTATTTGCAAGCAACCTTTTGTTCAAGACGTGCATCTGAAATAAAGTTATTACAAGTTCCTCTCGTAAAACATGGAGATAAGATTCATCTTAGCTGGATCATGAAAACTAGTGAAGAACCGATTTAAAAGAGTTCAGACGCTGTTGTAAAAGACTTGCCTCCTGGAAGAGGCCATTATGGAATATCTTTCCATGGAGGGGGGGGGGACTGATAGTGTGAGATATTCTGACTTGTTCCACATAAAATTCTGACTTCATTCTTCCGTCTTTATGCTCTAAGATTCCACTTCTATTCTGTTAAGTTACAACTCATTATAAATCCCAACTTTGTTCTCAAGATTCCGAATTTATTCTCAAACAAAATGTTATTGATAAATATTCTCAAAATTCTGACTTTCTTCTCATAACTTTCTGAGTTTAGTTCTCGAGTCAGAGATAAGTTCTGACTTATCTCTGAAATATTGACTTAGATTGTGTCTTTATTTTCATGAAATCCTTATTTTAATGCACAAACATTCTGACCCAATTCTGAGAGTCGTGTCCTTCAGCCTGTTCCAGGATTGATGGTTGGATCATGGAACATTTTTATTCACTCTCTTCATTATTGTATGAAAAACACAAAAGCAGATCATGATGTTATGTCAGGAGGCTGTAGGTTCCAACCACTGCAGACCACAATAGTCCAGCAAGACTTGCAGTTCTGGAGATGTTCTGACCCAGTCAACTAGCCTTCACAATCTGGTCCATGTCAGAGTCTCTCTTTTGTTGTCCATTTGTCCTGCTCCCAAAATCAGCTTCAGGACAAAATGTTCATTTGGTGCTTCACATATCCTGAGGATGTAACCATGGAAACTTAAAGATGTCACTCTGACGATGCCTGTCAGTGGTTATAATGTTACGGCTGATGTTGTGATCATCCTCAAACCCCCTTCCTGTGTTCCAGGCCCTGTTTGCCATCCGCCGAGTGCTGCTGGCCCAGAACACGGCGTTCCCCGTGTCCGGAGCTGATCTGTATGAGGAGCTGCTGAGCTCCACGGCCATCCTGTCCACCGGGAACCCCAGGTAAACAAACACAGCAGGGCATGCTGGGAAAGAGGTTCACCTCCAACAACAAACAATGCATTCAGAAGGGACTGGATCAAAGACACTCAGCGGTCCAGGTCCACGCAGTGAAACGGTCCAGGTCCACGCAGTGAAACGGTCCAGGTCCACGCAGTGAAACTTTTTACAAGCTCCAGCCAAAGAAACTTGTTTTTGTGCATCTTGTTTGTCCACAACCCCAGATAACATGTCGGATCAATAACATTGTGCATTAGTGGAGATGTTTGGTAACCAGACTCTCCTTCTATCGACCCGTTTTATGAAAGTAGAATCTCAGAGAATCAGATTTACGCTGACCTCTGCTGGTTTGGTGGCTGTAGGGTCACAGAGCGTTTCATAAACGAACTGGTCCGGTTCTGGTTTCTCCGCTGCATTCCGCCCCACTCAACCGAACAAACTCCACGAAGAGGCTCACCTTTCCTGAATCAGAAGGTAACGGAGGAACCGGAGCCTCACGCTGATAATTCTGATAATTAATCAGAACCCCGAGCCGCAGACGGTCTGAGCGGATCCGCTCCTCCGAGTGTCGTTATTACGGATGAATATTCCTATTTTAAAGAGAAGCCAGGACACAGACGGCGCTGAAGTGGGCCAGTCGGCATCACAACGACTCCCACTCTACATTTATTCTCTCATTATTAATGAGCACAGGTGTTTCCTTATTGGTGTCAGTCAGCTCTCTGGACCAGCGACGTGTGTGTCTGCTGCCCTCTGCTGGTCACAGCATCAACTACACACATTTTAGAATCCGAGTCTGGATCCTGGTTCTCCTGACACCTGCGGTCTCTACATGGTGCCTAAAGTGATGCTCAAGCTTCTGGCTCTGTTCCAGAAGAATCCTTACCCATCCCTTATGGACCAAGTCCACCAGTTCTGGAATATTCCTGGCTTTACCTGCTGAAACCTCGTTCTACAAATCCCATCACAGATTTTCTCAGGTATTCAAGTCTGTCAGTCAATCAGTTAGTCGGTCGGTCAGTCAGTTAGTTGGTCAGTCAGTTCTGTGTTCCAAGCTTTCTTCTTGAACCAAGATGCTAGATTTAGCTGTAAGCTTTTGTAGCTGTGATAGCTGCTCTACAAAAGTTCCAGGACCTCTTCTGGAACCAAAACACTATTTTTAGCTGTTAGCTACTGTAGCTATGATAGCTGCTCTAGAATGCTCCAGGACTTCTTCTGGAACCAACACACTAGCCTTAGCCGTTAGCTGCCGCAGCTATGATAGCTGCTCTAAAATGTTCTAGGACTTCTTCGAACCAAGTTGCTAGCTTTAGCTGTAAGCTACCATAGCCAGCTGCCATTAGCTTACTTAAGCAGTGGTTGCTGATATTAGCTAACTTTTGCTTTTATAGCTGATGGGGATGTGTATCGCTCCCATATAAAACTATTCCATACGTATCTAGATCGAAAATCTACGAGGCATTTTAGTAAAGAACGACTGGATGTGGTATGATGTCATTCAGTCTGAAATAATACTGAACAAAAATGTTTACCTTGTGAAAATGAACGGATGGATGTCCGTCTCAAACATTCATATCCAGTCACTTTGGCAGTTAAAGGAAGTAATACAATAAAATATGAAATAAAAAGTTCAAAAGGTCTTCAGTTCAAAGAAATTCATGAACTTCTCTCTGAAGAAGAAGCCCTGAAAATGAAACTAACACTACATTCTAAACAAATGAAACAAGGGACAATAACTAGGCCTCTGCTGTTGTCCCCAAGAGCATGGGAATATCCCACAAAAGTCCCCAGTACCCCTGCATTGTACAAGCAATCCCTCTGCTCGAACTCTTCAAATTATTTTCTGAAGTTCTGTCGATTGTACTTTTATTTTTAAAAAACATATTAACTATTAATATGGCGACTAAAATGGATTAACGTTTTAATTGTGGGGAATACAGACATAGACATGGATACAGACTCAGTGCCTGAATAAGAAGGAAGCAACTAATTGTGCATAGTTCAGTTGCAGCATAGTGGACATTGCACAAATTTTGCAAAGAAGATATTGTGCAAACAAAGGCAGACAGCTCAGAGGGGAAAGAAAAGGTTAAGGCAGACATTTAACATTGTACTCTGACATCGAGCCAATGGCTCCTCGATATGTTTTTTTCTCTGGAGCCCTGATATGCTTAAGATTAGGAGGCCATGGATGGAACCCTGGGGGACACCACATGTTAAAGGGGCCACCAAGGAGGGGAAATTAACCATGACTGTTGAGAAAATCCTAATCAATAAATTGGATTTTTTTCATTATTTTTGCAGATTAAAGTGGGCGTGGTCTTACTGAACACAAATAAGTCACTTGACTCAACCACAAAAATCTTAGGAAGGGTCAAATAGTTTTATAAAAACCTGCTTTACCAAAACGTTGTGCTGATATAATTAAAATAAACGAATAAATGCTCCCAAAGAAATAAAGTATGTGGAAAAAAATCATGAACTCAGCTTTTTTTTATTTATTTTTTGGGCGGGAACATTAAAGGGTTGATGTTAAAAACACTTACTTATTTGTAGCGGCTAACATTTTCGGCTCTAGTAGCTAACATCAGCTAACAGTAACGATGATGGCAGAATCTTGACAAACGGACCGCCAGACGACCCGAAACAGTTTTGATGTCTCGTAGCTGCCGCTGCCCAGGAGCGGACTTACCAGAACCGGATTCTGGTGACCTTTCACCCGTGGGACAAAGCAGATTAAATCCGAGTACTTTCAGCAGAAGAGGTTTTTCCGCCGATATACACGGAACCCCAGGGTCCATTGAGCGAGAACACCAGAAGAAACAATCAGTTTCACCTCCAGTCCTCGGTTCTGCTCCGGCGTTTCCTCCCTCTCAGGTTTTCTTCTGGGGAATTACTTTCTATAATTCTGTATTTTATTTTACATGAGCGGTTTGCAGATTTATGCATGTCGGCTCTCCTCTCCACATGTTCTGCGGCGCCGCTCCGACCAGCGAGGTGTGCAAGTTTGTAGAATCTCATCATCTGGGCCCACACGTGTGATGATGGATGGGACGGCGCCGCTGTTGGATCTACACGGCGAACGTCCTCCAGCCTGAAGGTTAAGCATCACTGGAGCCTGCGCTCGCTCGATAGCGGCTCTCATCTGCGGCGGCGGCGTGATTGTGGAGAGGGGAATTGACGGGGACGGACGTCCCTGCATTATTCTTGACAGCAGAGCGGAGAGGGTTGGACTCAGACGGATGAGAGCGATTGTCCTTGAGGACACAGATTCAGTGTTTCTTCTCCTGGAGGAGGTCAGAAGGTCCTCAGAACCAAGAGTCGTCCTCTGTGTCTGATTGGAGACGATTCAGTGAAGAGCGTCTCATCTTCACCAAAAACCACAGAACTAGACCGATGATGTCGTCCCCGACAGCAAGGTCATGACCCAGGAAAAGTCCCCAATCCCCTGAGTCGCACAAGCGATCCCCAAGTTTGAGCTCCTCAAAATTAAAAGTGAGGTTATGTCCACAGTGTTTTGTTTTTTTACAAAACCCTCTATTTACTATTACAGTGAAACACGATGTATAAAAGATCATTCATATACACTAAATTTGATTTAAATAAATCGGTTTGGCGGTTATGTTCCAAAAACAGTGTTTGGTAAAAAAAACTCCCCCTGCTGGGTGAAATAAGAATTATTTGAGTAAATCCCGATTTAAACATTATACGGGGGTTGATTCATGCGCACGGAGTTTGAAGTAAATCAGACCGACGGTTGAGAAATTATGTCGGTACAACTTTCGCCGATAAAGCTCCCTGTAGTGTCAGAAAATATACAACCATCTTTTCCCCAAATCAATCCCGTTCTTCCTCTCACTGAGGTCTTTTGGGTTGGAAAGTTTGAAAATGATTCATGAAAGTTATTGAGGTGTATCTGGAAAACCGTGTTCTTCGTAAAATAAGCTCCCCCTTGTGAATAAAATGTGAACTTTTAAAGTAAAGTATGACATTTACGAGATAAATCTCCTTGAGTCGAATCATCGGCACCAAATTTGGACAAAATCGGATCAATGCTTGAGAATTTATGGCCCAAAAACTTTTGGCAATAAAGCTCCCTCTAGTGTCAGAACTATAGAACAGACCTTTCCCAAAATCACTCCAGTTCTTCCTCTTACTACGTTCTATGTGGGTCTTAACTTTGAAAATGATCCGTTTACGTTTTTTTAGTTACAAAAGGGTTTTACGTTAAAAAGAAAAGCTCCCCTTAGTGAGTAAAATATGAACTGCTAGAGTAAATCTCGATAAATGCAAGACAGATCAGCTGGAGTCGAATCATTTGCACCGGGTTTGGACTAAATCAGTTTTAAAGTTATGGTCTTTTGACAATTTTGAAGATAAAGCTCCGTCTACTGTCAAAAATATACAACTGAACCTTCCCAAAAACACTCCAGTCCTTCCTCACACGAAGGTCTTGTGTCGGTAACCTGGTAGCTGCTACTATGAGAATAACCTGATTAAATAGATAAAAATGTCTCGAACATCATTATAATATAACAACAACGGCAAATAAATCGATCAGAGAATTTACCCAGAAGCTCTTTGAAAACTGCGGCATCAAATCTGATAGAAGGCCCACGTAATTCTGCACGGTTCTTATGAGACAGAACCAGGAGGACTCTCCGTTTTGGACCGACTGGATAGACAGCGGACCCGAAATACTCCAATAAAAGGGGATTTTGTGGGAAAATACCACCTTTGTCCACTAGAGGGAACCGCGTGAACGTGAAACAACATGTGACTGTGACATAACCGGATCTCTTTAGTAAAATCTAGCGTTCGGAACCAAAACCTGATTACGAACCTGGTGAGAATAAGTTCTAGCAGGAATCAGCTTCTCTTTGTTCATAGGAAACTAGTCAATGAAACGTTTCCACGGTTACTGGTCGGTACCAGAGAAGCCCGATGAACGGGCCGATCACTGTCTTGTATGACCGTCTGATATTCTGACTAATACGGCGGATCCTCCTCCATGTTTGTTCAGTACTCTGGAAGAAAAGATGAACTGAACTGGATCCAGAAATTCACTCTCTGATCTGAGTTCTAAAGTCCTATTTTCTCTTATACACTCCTAGTAACGTAGTTATGGCTGTTACAGTCATTCAATCCCCTAAATCCTACGGACTGAACCTTTAATGAGGGTCTCAGGGGTTAAAGGTCAGGTGAGTAATGTCTTCCTCCTGGTTTCCATCAGCTTGGATAAACTCCTGGATTCTGGTCTGTACACTGGCGAGATCACGGAGCTGTCAGGAGGTCCAGGAAGCGGCAAATCTCAGGTGAACACCCCTTACCTCCCCGACACTTCCTGCCCCTGCTGAGGCTGGGGTGATTGAACCCTCCGCTCTGTCTTCCAGGTGTGTTTCGGCGCGGCGGTGAACATCTCCCTCCGTCTGAAACAGAGCGTGATCTTCATCGACACGACGGGAGACTTCACCGCCAGACGGCTGGTTCAGATGCTGCAGACGGAGACGGAGAACAGGGAGGAGCAGGTGAGGGGGCGGGGCTTAAACAAATGTAAAACCAATCAACCAATCTATCTTTGTTTCACGTCATGAGACTATAAAAACACTGGAGGCAGTTAAAACTATAGAAGACTACTATAAACATAATAAATAAATATATACGTATATTACATATACGTAAATAAGAAAACCATAAGACGATAATAAAAGTGTTATTTTTCCAGATGGAGGCTCTGCAGAGGATCCACGTCTTCCGACTGTTTGACGTCTTCTCTCTGCTCGACTGTCTGTACGGACTCCGCCGCGGCAAGCTCCAGCAGGTGTGTCTAAAATTACCCACAATCCCACGGGAGGAGATTCCAAACATCCTGTCAATTTTAATAATAATAATGATGTTCTGTTCAGGCGTCTGATGGCGGCGGGTCCGTGAAGGCGGTGGTGGTGGATTCGGTGTCGGCGGTTATCTCTCCTCTGCTGGGAGGCAAACAGAGCGAAGGTGACGTCTGTCCTACCAGAATTAAGTATCGCACATTTATGCCGCCGTGACGTCTGTCGGCAGATAAAAACACATTTGGAACTGATCAAGTATTCTGCTATAAGATGTTGACAAACATTTCCTCCAGTTAGCATAAAAGTAGAGTTAGCTGATTTCAGCTATCGTAGCTTCGGTTGATTCATTTAAGCTAAATCAAAGCTAATGTTAGCTTAAAGCTAAAGCTAAAGTCAGCATGTCTCTCTGTTAGTTCTGGGAAGTACAGTCCGAGGAACAAGCCATCAGACTTTGATCCTGTGCTGATCTGGGTCAGAATCTGGATCCAGAGCTCGTCATTCAGAATGTTTCAGAACCTTTAACAAGTCCGTGCAGTTCGGCTGACAGAACCTCTCTGACCCAGCAGGAATGTCCTTGATGAGTCAGGTGGCGTCGGTTCTGAAGACGACGGCGAAGGACTTCAACGTAGCTGTTCTGGTGAGAAGATTCCTCACGTGTTCTGCTGAGTACCGCCCGACTGTTTCCTGTGACCAACGCTAATCCATGATGGCGTCTGCAGGTCACCAACCACGTCACCAGGAGCAGCAGCGGGGAGCTGCAGCCGGGCCTCGGTGCATCATGGAGCCACATCCCCAGAACCAGGATCCTTCTGGAGCGGGTTGGTCAGTCCGGTCGGTGCTCCGCAGAACTCATAAAGTCCTCCAGACGGGTACGGCCAGAATCAGGACCAGATTAGTCCTTTCACTACTAAACAGTATACACACACTATAAAGGTCCAGAACCATCATAGATCCAACAACTGTAAAACTCTTGAATTCTTTAAACAATCTTTTTTTTTATATTAAGTTACTTTGTCATTGACAATATTTTCCTTTGATTCTATTTTATGAACATTTTCCGTCGACAGAAAATATAAAAACATTGATGAAAGTTTTCTTTCATCAACAACAGAAACAATCTAAATAATAAAATGTATCTTCAAAGAATAAATATGTCGTTTCTAAAATACAGCCTCTAGTTAAATTAGTGAACTTTTGTTTCTAAGGATAAAAACACTTGAATCACACACAAACTGTTTTTACTTCCTTTCTGGACCCGGTCATGTGACGTCCTGCTCAGCCGTGTCACATGACGGAGGAGTTGGACCTGAGGTGGTCGGGTCCTTCTGAGGAAAGAACGTCAGCAAAGAGGAAACTGGAGGAGACCGGCTGAAGGTGGGGTTCTGCTCCACATGTGACAGGAAGTGACTCAGCCATAACATTACAACCACTGACAAAAGAGGTGAAGGCAACACATTTTATTAAAAGGCCTGACTGGCGTTTACAGCATATTAAATATGGTTAGTCCATCAGAGACGCGGCAGCAGAGCGCCATCTGTCCTCTTCTTCATACATTCATCATCAGATTCTGACTTTTCATGTTTTACACCCGGAGGCCGATTCGTCCCGATTAAGACACGTCTGAGCTGAGCGGCGGCGGTTACCTGTAGTTAGTAGCATCTGTTAGCGCGGTGAGGAGCTGTTCTTTACATCCCTGCACATAAAGTTATATTTCAATAAATATAATAAATAAAAAGTACAAATATTTGAATATTGTGGAACCAGGTTGTTATTGGACACTTTCTCTCCGACTCCGACGGATCAGAGCGTCTTCACACGAGGAGGAGGCGGCGGCGTTTTAATCCGCGTACATTCAGTTCTCTAGTCTTAGTGTTGAGGCTCCTCCCCTTTTTGTCCCTTTGCTGCAGCTGTCCATCAGTAGTTGACTTTCCCAGGAACCTGGACGTTGACGCCGCTGTAGTCCACCATGTACATTGGCCACTGCTGCAGATTAAGAACAGAGAAGAAGAAGGTTGTCAGGTTTCAATTATTTAAAATAATTAATAACGCTGATTAATGGCCATTTTTGTTTCCTCGGGTTCAGTTCTGTCTAAAATAGAATGTACTGTATGTTCTTGATAATTGTCTGGGACAAAAAAATAAACCACCATAGTTATGAAGGCTTTGATATTTTTATGGTCAGGGATGAAATTAATGTATAATCTGTTCACTGATATAATTAATAATATAAAAGATAGACAGAATTTCACAACATTAACATTTTTAAGGGAACAAATTTTTGCAAGATGTTAAAAATGTAATCCAGTCGCTGTTCGAATCACAAGTCCGTCAGAAAAGTTTTACGTTCCCCTAACAGGAAGTGATCTGGCTTTGAATATAAGTTTATTAATAGTCTTAATTCATTTGTCTGTTTGTTGTATGAAGAAAAAAAGACACGCCCCTTTTCTACAGAGGGTCGACTAAAAACTAACCTTTCTGGATCGAGCTCAATGTGCTAACGCTAGCTTAACAAAATTGCGACGCCGTCGACTCACCATGACTGGAATCTGATTGGTCGACAGCCCCAGCTCTGAGGAGGCGGGGACTCTGCTGCTCTCCTGGACTCTCTTGCGTTTCCGTCGATTAGTGGAGGCGTTTGTTCCGACTGGAGACGAGAAGGAGGTTTTTAGTTTAGTGAGGGTATTTTTCTTGGTTTAAGGTGCAAAAGTCTGAATTGGCCAAAAAGGGATGAGAAACATTTAAAATAGTTTTTCTAACTACAAGTCCACCAACGATCAGCCACAACATTAGAACCACTGGTTCTAATGTTGTGGCTGATCGTTGTATATTCTTAACAGCTGGATGAAATATTGGTGCAGATGATTTGGGCGAAGTCCATCATAACAGAACCACGTTTTAAGTTCTGGATGAGGGATGGAAACTTAATTAATATGATTTCTCTCGTTTCCTTTTTTGTCACAAGATGCATAAATGCCTGATTTCTCAATTTTTAAATCCTAAGACGACAAATCTAACCGTTTTTCACATATCAGATCCTGAAGCTAGAGTTGAAACCTGGAGCGGCGAGGAGGTCCGACACTCACCTGTGTTACACGCCTGGCTGCAGATTTCTGCAAAAGGCCTGAGAGAGAATCAAAAGATCAGTTTGTTACGTTCTTCTTTCAGACTAACATGATGACATCATCATCCTCTGAGACGGCCGCGGGTTCTGGACTCACTGGAGCGGGCTCTTGACGTTGAACGTGATCTCGTCCGCAGCTTGAAGGATCTTCTCCAGACAAACCACGTCGTACGTGTTCGGGTTCCTGAAGGGGACGTCGTCCGGAAGGCCGCCGACTTCTACCGACTCCGGACTGCCGCGGATGAGCTTGTACGGAACCACCACGGATCGGTCCAAGCCCAGAGCTTCACCTGGACACAGGAGGACGGGCGGTGGTCGGTTTGGATCCGAACAAAGATTCTATAAATGTTCTCAGGTGCTGCTGGAGAATGGTTTTATGGATTTAAAGGAACAGTTCAACCAAAATCTTCCTCACACCAGAACCGCTCAGAGGAGCGTGTTCCTGCACTGCTGGAGAAGTTCTGATCTCTGCATACTTGTACTTCATTCATCACACTGTTCTACACGTTATGAAATATATTCACTCTACCAGCATCAACACCGACTGCTTTTAAGAAGCTTTTAAAGACGACAGTCGCCTTCATTTCATTCTTGGATCACTTTATTTAAATGATGAACTTTCTGCTGGTAAAATCCAACAAAGTATTCAGAGATCCTTCACTTGTGTACTAATACTCTGATAAAGTACTTCACTGCATTCACAGGTTTACTTGAGTTAAAGTACACCGTCTCAGTGTTTACTGTTAGATTTGCGTTAATATCCGGCTGAGTAATCCAATTACTTCATCATGAGCTGTGTGATATTTTCCAGGTGATCCAAGATGGTTTTTTTAAACACGTTAAACACAGAGAAGCGGTTAATCCTCGGATTGGAGATAAAGTATAATCTCAGCTGTCACTCAGAGTGACAAAGGGGGTGTGTCCCAATAGTAGCGGAGCTCCTCCCTAAAACGGTCCTTTTTCATATTATTCAGTTACGATTCTGGTGAAGAAGAATTCATAAGGTGTGAATTATTTTTCTTAAAGCATTTTTTTTATACAAATCTCCATCTTTAGTTGTTTTACTGAGAATCAGTATCTGACTTCCTGTCAACATGGCGGCGGTCTGTTTACCATATTTCTTGTTGAACAGCTCCTTGACCTGCTCTCTGAGGACCACCTTCTCCCCCATGCGGTTGATGTCTTCATCATCTGTCACAGGAAGACATGGGGTCAGCTTTTCAAAATGAAGCTCCCGGCGTGACGAGGCAGCAGCAGGAGTCTTACTCACCACTGATGGAGGCGTAGGCCTTCTTCAGTAAGGTGACGCGTCGAGGTGCTGATGGGAAATAATCACATCCTGTTTTTAGACTTCTGTGAAGGTTTTGTCTTCTTCATTTCAACGGATTATTAAATAATAACATTCTCACCTGGTTTTGGAATGAGTCCTTGAAATGGTCTGCAGAGAAGAAAGAGATGAAGAGGAGAATATTTTATTTATGATTAAATCCAGCTGCTATCAGTAGCACTAGATGCTAACTTCAGCGATTAGGCTCCGCCCCTCCTGTGGGACAGAAACCCTCTCCACACGTAGAGTAAACCTAGCTGCTATAGGTTTAGACTGCTGGGAGGTTTCCCACGATGCACTGGGCTTCCCTCTCCATCCATGTCTGATTAATTCATGTTAATAACGTGACGTCTTCCCAATAAATATTTTAACAATTATCCTCCCTTTTATAATAATTATTTGGTAAAATTAAATTTATTATGATTGTTTACAAATATTTTCATTATTTCTTCAAACTTATTTCAAATGTTTTTTTCTCTAATGTAATTTTAAAGACTATTTATATTATTATTATTTTCAGACTTCCTCGTTTGGCAGAACTTGTCCTCCATAGTGTTTATTTATGTATAACTGCCGTCTCTGGCGTGGTCATGTGACCCGCGGGCGGTTCCCACCTGGTGATGGTGAAGTTGATCTTGTCGGCGACGGCGAGGATCCTCTCCAGGTTCTGGGATCCGAAGGTGCAGGGCTTCCTGAAGGGGATTCCGGGGGGTAGACCCTCGATGATGACCGAGTCCGGGTTGTTCTTGATCCTCTTGTAAGGCACTTGGACCGGATACTTGATGCCCAACGCCTCGCCGTACTTCCTGTTGAACAGATCCTGGACCTGCTCCCTCAGCGTGTTGGCCAGGTCGATCCGGGACAGTTTGGACTCCAAACACTCTGGAGACAGAAGACATCCTCAATCTTCTCAGTTCCAGGTTCATGCGGGTTTTAAATCTCTGAAGGAGAACCTGGGAGTGTGGCCCAC
This sequence comes from Lophius piscatorius, assembly GCA_009660295.1. Lineage (NCBI taxonomy): Eukaryota > Metazoa > Chordata > Actinopteri > Lophiiformes > Lophiidae > Lophius > Lophius piscatorius. The sequence goes on from VRLP01003417.1 coordinate 58,472, forward strand.
CTGAGAGTCCAGGTCTCTTGGATAGAGCAGCGGCGTCCTCCGGTCCTGGAGCGGCGTCATTGACGTCCAGCTCTGTAGGACATTTAAAGGTTAAACGCTTGAAGTTCCTGCAGATTAAAGCGCCGTCACAATAAAAGGTGCTTAAATCCCTGCAGGGACTTTATTCCCCTCAGGAGGGGCCGCTTTTGGAAATATCTCATGAACAGAGTTTGACCTCTTCATTCCTGCTTTCAGAGGACAAACATCTGAACATCAAGAGCCTCCAGACGGAGGAACCTTCTCCAAACGCCCTTCATGCAGCAGGGCTGCAGCTTCACTTCCTGTTGTCGTGGTTACTGCATGTTTTCACGACTGATCGTCTGCCGGGGGTTCAATGATGCATCTCAAGGGAACTAATTAGTGTCCTGACATTTAAGAAATCCTGGTTTAAGAAATCCTGGTTCAAACCGAGAGCAGAGAACTGCAAAGCATCGTCATGATCAACATGTAAAACTTTGATTACAATAGAATGATCCACTGCAAACTAAGGGACCCAGGGTCCACTTCATCCTGGTACCGAACAGCAGACAGGGTACCGTTGACTCACAGCTGGAGGTCTGTGAGACCCTCCGTCACTGACCCACCACCAAACCCGTGCTGCTGGACTATGGTGCAGCAGCAGAACCTTCATCACTCTTTCATTTTTGTCTCATGAGTGTGGACACTCTGCTCTCAGCTGTGAGGAGAACGAGGCACCAGTGGAGAAACGTAACGGCCCGTCATCACAAAACCTTCTTGTGATGATAAGAATGGAGGTTCCATCCTGGAGGATTAAATGTGCTGCAGGAACAACATCATGCTACCAGTGAAACGTAAAGGTAGAGGAGGAGAGAACGGACTCATAGTTGCTTAAAGAAATCGTACAACAGCATAACATCAAAGACTTTTCTCTACACCAAAGAAAGAAACTAGAAACTGCTACTGGCTGCTAACTGCTACAAGATACAGCTACTAGCTCCTTACTGGTACTAGCTGCTAACTGCTACAAGATACAGCTACTAGCTCCTTGCTGCTAAATGTTGCAAGCCGCTAATGGCTGCTGCAAGGTACAGCTACTAGTGCATTACCGCTACCGGTTACTTAAAGCTACGAGAAACAGCTACTAGCTCCATAATGCTACTGGCTGCTCACTGCTACTTTCGTCTGTTGTAACAGAGTAACCTTTTGGTTTCCCGGTGAATCGTTGTTCTGAACTGGGTTCAACAAATCCTTTCGTGTCAGAGGATTTACCTGAATCGCTGACGATGGAAGGCATCTCCTGTTTGACTTGTTCCGTTAAAAGCTCCGGCCTGTGCACAAACATGAGGTCAATATTTACAGATAAAAACAACCGTTAAACCGTTAGAATGAATCCTATAATCTCGCCTGTTGATGACAAACTGGATGTGGCCGCTCGCCGCCAGAATCTTGCGCAGCTTCGCGGCGCCGAAACAGTTGGGCCTCCGTAAAGAGATTCCGTCCGGCAGCCCGCTGACGTACAGGTCCTCCGGGTACATCTGGAACCTGGAGTACGGAACCTTGACTGGTTCTGGAAGGCCCAAAGCTTCAGCTGAAGAGGAGGAGGAGGAGGAGAAGAAAACACCTTACTGGTGTGAAATAAGCAGGAAAAAAAGGAGCCGTCCGTAGGTTTTTAGCGGCCTCTAGTGGCGACGTGGATCATACGGTTGAGCTAACTCACCGTACTTGATGCCGAAGAGGTTCTCCACTTGTCTCCTGAGCTGAAGAATCATTTCACCGATGTCCTCCACCAGAGTCCCTGCTGAGACAGTCCAGCATCACGTCAGGAGGTTAGAGGGAACGTCAACAACCTCACTCCTCCTCCTCCTCCTCCTCCTCCTCCTCCTCCTGCTCCAACGCTACGAGCTACTGCTGAGGTCTCGCTCCAGACAAACACTCCATACATTCTCCTCAAAACAAGAAAAGTTCCCTGAAGGCATCAGGCCCGCCTACGTTAGACCCGGGTTCAGACAGAGAGACTGGAAATATTTTCAAAGGTAAGACAGAAAGTGAAAAAAAACCCCGAAAGAAAACAAATTGAGACAAATATAAAGGAAGGAGGAAGAAGAAGATGAAGAAGAGGAGCTGGGCTGTCAAGAGTCTAAATTGAATTTCAGACATAAACCCAGATCTTAGAGACGATCAAAGAAAGTTTCCTCAGATTTCAGGCTACAGGTGGAGAATCAGTTTTTTTCATTGTCTGTATTTTCATTTCCTGTTTCCTTCTTCTGCGGTTTGATCGTAGCGCCAAAGCGGTCGTCCATCTTTACCTTCAGTCGTTCTCCTGACGCTCTGAGGGGCGGCGCCCGGCGACGGAGCTTCGGCTGAAACAGGAAACACGGACGTGAGGACAGGAAAGGCGCCGCCGGCGCTTCAAACGATGACATACTTCAAACATCCCGATTTAAAGGATCGTATGTTTATTCAAATAAAACTGAGACTGAGATAAACTTTTTTCTGACTGACGTCATTATTATATTATCATTTGTTATTAATCTAGTAATAATAATAGTCATACTTTAATAATTATTATTATAATAATAGGTGCTATATGAGTAGTCAAAATAAAAATATGTAGTTATTTTGTATGAATAGAATAAATAATATTAATAATTAAATAATAATAATAACTGGTTTTAATACTTTTTGCCTCTTTACTGTCTTTACATTTTCTTCATATTTATTCTCCGTGAACAGTTTGGACTTGGCGTTTATTAGGTTCTGGATCTGAGGAGCTCCAGAATCAGAGAGCTGGAAAGATTCCGGGCCTGAAGATCCGTTTATTCCAATCGTTCTGTTTATCTTTGCCCTCCATGATTCACAACAACAACAGGTAAACAGGTAAATAAGGACGATGTCATGGAATGCACTCACCTTCATTTTCTTTCCTTTTAGCGGTCGTTGGTGAAAGAAAAGAAAACTTCAACAAATCACATAAATGAAACAAAAGCTCCTCCTGAAGGACCGAGACGGTTCTGAGGAGACCCGACGCTGTTTGTTACAGAACCAACCTCCAGAGTTCAGACACGTTTATGTGGCGACGATATTTATCCTGAAGTTTATAAGTAGTTTTAAGAACTTCCTGATGGTTTGACGTTTATGACGTTACGGGATAAAGGGTCAGTTCACCTGAAATCAAGGACTTTAACCACAGCAGCCAGTTTCACACAGACACAAACTCCTTCCTAAATACTTAAGACCAAACGTCGTGGGATTCTAAATGTGGAGTCAGTGATCTGACGGTAAAAGAGGCGGGGCATAAAGCAGCAGCGTCGGCATCTTGTGTGACGTCATCAACGGACAGCAGCGTTTAGTAAACGAGGGAAACGCATGACGACATTACCGACGACTGATGGGAGGGGTGGAGCTCCTGGACATGCTAACAGCTACTAGCCACTAATTACTACTATCTGCTAACTAGTTTAAGCTGTTAATATTTTCTAGCTGCTAACTGGTAGTAGCATCTACCTGCTAACATCTTCTAACTGCTCCTACCTGTAAACTAATTAAAGCCATTAATTGTTTGTAGCTGATAACCTCTTCTAGCTGCTAACTACTACTCAACGCTACAAACTGCTAACTATGACTAACTACTAAATGCTGCTACTAACTGCAACCAGATTCCGTAGAGTTTGCAGCTACACAACATGAAACGTCATCAAACTTCCTTTCTGCCTCGCATTTCTGCAGACGTCTGCTTCATCTCTGTTACTACCTCTGCTGTTGTCACGGAGGGGATCGAATACTTTCCTCCGATGGCTCCGAGCGACGCCTGTCAACATTAACGGTTTTTCAATATCAGATGGAAGAGAAACAAAATCATTAATCAACACCTTTAAACGGTTTTCCGAGCGGCGAGGCGTGAAAGCCCCGCCCCTAACAGTCTGTGTGAGAGAGGCTGGAGGCAGACCCCGACCCTTGAAGATAAATCATCCTTTGATGACGCGTTGGCGTTTAGAAACAGAGCGTCGTCTCCTCAGACGTCTCGGTCGCCTGCGTCACTCTAATCAGCTACGTCTGAAAGGTGAGACCAATCTACGAACAGGTGGATTCTGGGAGATTTTAAGGGGTCTAACTATCTGGGCATCGGGGCGAAATGACAGCGTCACCCCACGTCTGTAAACACCCACCATGCATCAGTCCTAATGCACGGCGGCGTTGACAGACGGGGAGTGCGTAGAGGAGGAGGAGTTGGGGTTCTGAGGGTTTGGGTTCTACTTGTGAGGGAGGTTTGGTGGAGGAAGAGTGTTTTCATAGGTGGAGCTCGCTAGAGTGGGGGGCTAGGTGGAAACAGGAGGAGGTGGGATGGAGGTGGGGGTTACCTGTGTCGTTCTCCATTGGGTGATGGGGAGCAGAAGGAGCAGAGGGAGCAGAAGGAGCAGAGGGGGAGGCGCTGGCAGGACACGCTGCTGCCGGTACCGGCTCGCCCACAGACTCACTGGGCTCCTCACCACCGGTACCAGGTTCTGGAGAAACAGGGGAAAAGAAAAATCCTGTTACTCTGATGTCACATGTCTCCATTAAAGGTTCAGCCTGTAAATCTTCCTCCTCCTCCTCTTCATATCTCCAGATTGGATTCTTCCTGCTGCCATGTTTGTACAGCAGCCTAGAAGGGACAAACCCGACTCTGGTTCTAGAGAGAACCTTCAATGTCTGTAGAAAGACCGCAAATAAATGCTTCACCTCTAAAAACCAAAGAAGAGGAAGAAGAAGATGACGATGAAGTAACGACGAAGTACACTCACCGTCAAATTTGTCGATGCATCTTTTGCTGAATTTACTAAATAAAAATAGTGATTTGCTGATTTTCAGCAGTTTCACATAAAAATAATAGAATAAAACAAAAATCAATAAACACATTTTTTATTCTGCCTTTAGAGCAGAGTCTGAATTATTTGTGGGGATAATGCTAAAAACAGGAAATGCACTTGTGTCTTATTTCTATCTGTGGAAGGATCCTTTCTCTCCATTTACACAAACTGACAACATACAAATACATGTAAAGCCCTGATGCTATGCTAGCTATTAGCATCTGAGGGAGGGAGCGGCTGTTCTTGTGTCGAACACAACGGACGAAGACTCGATGATTCCCAGGGAGTGACGATGTACAAAGAGCTGAGGTGGCCTCCACTGGGTCATAATGTCCCACTAAATTCTACAGACCGCACCTTTAAGTCTCGCTGAGGACCGGCTGCGTAGATTCGGACTCACCTGGAACAGTGACCTGAATGATGTCCCCGTCTGGAGGTTCTGTTTTGATCCTCTTCAGAGGGACGCAGTCTCCTGATGGACCTGTGAGGGGTTCATGAGGAACCCGCTGTTACTCCAGACAGAACGATTCAACTTTTATCACGCAGAGACGCTCGTGTTTGACGTTTACCTGCTTCACAGTCGTCTAAGGGACTCACACACGCGCTGGTGGATCTGTGAGGGAAATAAAACACCATCAAAAACCTGACTGGGTAAAAATAACGTCGTGGACGGAGGATCAGGAGGAGCTCGAGGTGAATGAAGGTGTTCAGACGGGTTTGATCTCTGCAGTCAACATCAGCAGCAGATGTTTCATTTGAACTACAAACACCAAAGAATATCCTGAGACGTTCAATCAGAAGACGCGTTAAAAACTTCATAAAAAGGTTATTTTTTTATCTGGCAAGTTCAGGAAAAAAATCAATATGTTGTTTTTTATTTCGTTATACAGCTTCACAAAATATTTAATAAAGTGATTTTATGGTACCGTTGGGTCCCTGGAGGTATTTTCACCGATAACATCAGGTGTGACTGGATCTCACAGGATACGTGTTAAATAAGAAATAAGTTCTTTATTAATGTTGATAAAATAAGTTCTTTATTAATGTTGATAAAATAAGTTCTTTATTAATGTTGATAAAATAAGTTCTTTATTGTAAAATATAGAAAAGGTTCATTAAATAGATTGAATTATTTCCAAAAAGACAAGTTTTCTGTAAAAAGTGTTCCCCCTAGTGAGTAAAATATGAACTACTGGAGTAAAACACGAACTATTCAAGATAGATCTCAACGAGGAAGTTCTTATTTACCAGATTTGGACTAAATCGAATGAAGAGTTAATTTACATAAAAGAGTTAATTTACATTAAAGACTTAAGTTACATTAAAGACTTAAGTAACATTAAAGA